>JAKOGI010003073.1:32500-69193 GCA_029747015.1 Carnegiea gigantea | reverse complement strand
TTTAAATGAATTTCTTTCATCTTGGTCTCATAATGACCCTTAAAAACTTTCTTTCTGAAATACTTAAAAAGGCGAAATGCCAACTGCTTTTCTTATTTAATAAGAAACTACTCTGGGTATAAGATCATCATAAAGCACTGGTTGAGAGAAATCTACACTCAATCCCTGTGTAATTAATTCACACTAAGCTCTTACTCCGGGGATGACAACTAACTTTGGACCTTAACCCTTGTCATGGTCTCTAGGGATTACTCCCTAGGCTAGGGATTCCCCCGTTTAAGCAGGTTCACTCCCATCTATTGTCCCTAAGTACTTATCTTAGCCATTTGAACCGGTCATAACGACTAATAGGTTTGCTGCCTGTCACAGCGAAATCCTTTATCATGCAACTCACGCCTTTATAAAACTCTTTAGGATTCCCCGTTCAAGCAGGTTCACTCCCAAAATTGTATTCATTTAGTTAAAATATGCCATCATGCACTAATATTTATGGCTACTACTATTTCAAAACATGAAATCCTCCTTATGCACATAATGTAACTTCAGGACATAGAAGGGAAAGGGGGTCCACATGTATCACATTCAAGCACTTCATAATCAATTCATCACAACGAGCCACACATGGCCTCACAATCCACACGATTGCGGTTAATTCGCAACCCAGGCTCACTCCTCACACGCACCATACCACAAGAACCTTGAACCACTCATAGTTCTACCTTAAACCATCCAACCACCTTCTCGGTTCTCAATTTAGTAATCATAACATATTGTCATGCTAGCTTATAAAGAGATAGGGTTTAGGTACTTACCTGGGCGAGCAGCACCATCCAGCGGTGCGTTATAGCATATATATAAACGCATATACATATATATCTATATCGCATCAACTTGAAATAAGCACTTAATGGACCGTATTAAGCTAACAAAGCATGAAACTCAACTAGATTCATGTATTGTAGTTAAGGGGGTAAACATGCTCATTTCATCGTTTGAATAATGTTTCCAAGCTACTTCACGAGCATAATTCAACTAAATAGGCAAGCATCGATTCGAGGCATTCGTTCATTATTTCGAGGTTGCATTTCAAGCCTAATTTAACCTTTTAAACATAATACGATTCAAGGCGTTGGTTTAGTACATCGAAGTTACTATTCAAGCATAATGAAGCCATTTAGATATGATATGATTCGAGGCGTTCGTTTAGTGCATCGAGGTTGCTACTCGAACATAATTAAGTCATTTAAGCATATTACGATTCTAGGCATTCGTTCATTATAACGAAGTTATTGGACGATCGTGAGTCAACTAATCGTACATATAACGATTCTAAGCACTTGTAGTTTACTTCGAAGTTATTAAACGATCATGAGTCAACTAATTGTACATATAACGATTCTAAACATTCATAATTCATTTCGAAGTTAATAAACGAACATGAATTAGCCAAACTTACCCGATTTCGATTCGAATGCTGACATGATAATTCGAAAATACTTTTCAGGTATGTATAAACTTAACATATTCAAATCGACTCTAAACATGCATAATCCACTTCGGACTAACTTTTCAAGCATGTATAAACTTCACATATTCGAATCGATTCTAAACATATATAATCCATGCCGAACTAACTTTTCAAGCATGTATAAACTTAACATATTCGAATCGATTCTAAGCATATATAATCCATTTCGAACTAACTTTTCAAGCATGTATAAACTTAACATATTCAAATCGATTCTAAATATATATAATCCATTTCGAATTAACTTTTCAAGCATGTATGAACTTAACACATTCGAATCGATTCTAAACATGCATAGCTTCTCATCACATAATTCATGAAATTAACTAAACCTAAGCTGACGTAAATCATCATTTAGGTTAAAATGTTTCTAAATTAATACTAATTTAGGAGGCGAGGAACACCCGCCGGGACTCTAAGCCAAGGCTTCGTTCGAAGGGCTTTACCTCTACTTTAGCTGCTTGAAAAATTCAATTCCTCAACCCTTTGCTACAGCCGTGTCCCAAACCACACGAATCAACCCCCAAAACCACCTAACCCCTTGCTGACTCACTCGAATTTGAGATGGACAGTCAGTGTGGCGAATCTATACCTAATTTCTAGAAGATTTGAAGCAACTAGAGGCATGGTTGCATGGTCGAGCATGACTATGCGTTCGACACTCCAAAACAGCGCCCGAATCCACCTAAAACGTGGTGAATTCACCGGAATTTCGGCCCAGAATTCACGGCAATGGCATGTTCGAGGTTGGGGAGGTGAAATTCGAAGATTTTCGGGCTGGGTGAGGCGAAAAATTCAGTGGGATTCTTGAGATTGAGCTGTGCGTGTGGTGGATGGAGAGGAGGGAGAAGAAGAATGAGCAGTCGGGGAGAGAGAGAGCTCGGGAGGGTCGCGTGAAGGGGAAGGAAGAAAAGCCTCACGCGACTTTACCAAAATACCCCTCCCTTCTCTTTTTCTTTTTGTTTCAAGCTGTTTGATAACAAGTACCGCTAGTTTAGTTCGTATCTCGAACTCTAAACCCAAACCACTAATACGATCGTCTATCGACTATTTTGTTCCCAAATACGTCAAGGTTCGATTTTAATAAACCTCAAAACTAATTCTAAGGTTAACAACCTACTCGCATTCGGGAAACGACTAAATAAATAGAATAACGACTAAATTAAACCATCGATATAATTTAACGGCATAAATAGCACGAATTAACTTTAGAATCAATAATAGTGTTAATAATTCTTTTTAATAAAATTATCGCCCACATAAGCACATCTGATAATAATTTAACTCGTAAAATCAATAAAAATACAAATTTATAACGTAAAAAGGTAATACAGTTAGCTTAATGGAAAACAAAGTATACAGGTCCCACATTCTTCCTCCCTTAAAAGAATTTCACCCTCGAAATTCTAAATCTAAGTTCGGTCTTTCCTAGAATGCTCGCTCACAACTAGGATTTATGCGGTAGTTTTCCAAAAGGCCTCATTTTGAAGACATTACTTCTTTTAAATCGAAAGGGAATGGCTTATGGTATCCAGCCTCCTCCTTACCAATCCTCTTTAAGCGTCTACTCACTCTATTTAGGCACTGAGGGCAAATCGCATTGAAGAGGGGCAACTGAGTTGGCGTGGAAAACCATATCGAGTTTGTTTTGAAAAAAGAACAAAGATTTTCGATAATCTCGACTCAGTTCGCATGGCAAGAAATAATTCTATGCAGATGCATCTATAAGTGAGCATCTAAAGGTATGACAATCGGTACAGTGACATCTTAAGGTCATGCACTAGTAGTCTCATTCTAGAACATGGACTCAAGTCAAGCAGTTACAAAAACTCACTTTGTTGGCACTTGATTACAAACACATTAATGGCGACCTACACAATCCTATCTATAGGTATTCCTATGGTCTCACGAAAGGCATCTACGTAAGCATACATGAATGCAACCCTCTTCTAAATTCTAGAGGTCGAGGTTATACCTCGAGGTTTGTCCAAACTATTTGGAGTTAACGAGCAATCAACTAATAGGGGTCAGAACAACGGTATTACTGGTCTTACGGCTCTACATGTGGTGCTTGTGCTTAAGAAGGTGTTGGGAAGACATAAAGTGTCGTCCTAGGAGGTAACAAGGTGATGCATGTAGTTTAACAATTCCAAAGTCTGCTAGGTTCTTCCTTTCATCCCCATTCTAGGTGTGTTAGGGTTGATATAGCCAGGACACTATCATTCTTATGTAAGGGAATGGCGTTCCATGCCCCGATAGGCATAATGCTTAGCCGATTAGTGAGTAGGAGCGGTTACGTGTTGTAAGGGAGGGAAGGCTCTCTATGTAGGTGGCAATCCTAGTTAAGGCCTTATCTAGGCATCAATGACGCACATGTCAAGATGGCTTTGAATAACCTTAGACAACAATCAGCAAGACTATCACAGTCACCATATTGATATGCACAAGTTCCCGCTTAGTTAATCTAGCAAATGAAGAATTTCGTAAAAATAAGGGTATCAGTCAGAAGGACTTTTAGGCAAGAAAACAATCTTGAAGTACCTACTAGCAACTTGTCATCAACACTTCAAGCAACGTACGTGCTTTGGCATGTAGGCATTCGAAGCATCGATGAAAACAAATGCACGTCGTCAGATGCAACAGTAGGGCCTAACTTGGATAATTAGGAAGGTCTTTAATGCGGAAGAAAAGCCTTAACTCACCATTTAGAAGGCGTCTCAACTCAATTGCATCCTATACAGGCCCCAAACAGGCATTAAAAATGCTCGTGTACTCAACAGTTCACCCACATTCAACAACTCTATCTATTGGTATCCTTATGGTCTTACACAGCACATGATACCATAATAAATCTTTAAGACATGCGAACCCACATGTTATCACATAGAAAGAACATCTAGACGTGTAAGTATGCGTGTAATCCTCTTTTTGCAGTGTATGGTCAACGGCTTGCCCTAAACCCCCTTCAATTTAGGAAAGATTGGTGTTGAGCAGCTTGTATTGTGTGAGTATGGTTGACATCAATGGCCTCATAGGCACACGTTGAGGTCTTACGAGGTATATCTATCTTACACGCGATCATAGGAGACTCAATGTAGGTTGCTTACCTTAGTAGGGATCATTCCTATGCACAATTCCAAAGTCTGCTAGATTCTTTCTCCCTTGCGCTTTCTAGGTTTATCAGGGTTCAATCCAATTAAAACATCATTACTGCACTCCCGAATGGCAAAGATGGAGAATGATAGGTACACTTATGCAATGCTCAACGAGGTCCTACCACTAGCACATAGTCTTTCAAGCATGTATACAAAAGTAGCCTCTAATATACTCAGGCAATTCGAAATTCGAAAACAATAAAGGAAGATATCATTTAGTAGGATTATCAATTATAGCAACCGATTTCGACCTGTATAGTGCAATGGCATGTACTTGGAAACCTAAGCTCGATCATCACAGCTAAAGAGTGTAAAGTAGAACATGACTCATCAGCGAAAAGACATTAACATTTCGAAACTTCGGATTTCAAAGGTGAAAAATAGCTGATCTGTTTTGAACTTCTTCTCTACCAACCTCTGAGTGCATATGCTCACTCCATTACGGGGCCCGAGGAGCAAATCGTACTTTGGGGGCAAAGATGGGCTTAAAGTTAAGACTTTCCAATAATTCAATTTCAAATCATCAAGGCGTATAAGCAAACAAGCAAACAACCTTTGATTGGACTAATACTTAACTCATTCATGAGAATACAAGTTACTCGACTTACACGCTTAACAATTCGTTCGTTCACTCGATTAGTGAGCTCACTCGAGCAATACCTAACTAGCTAAATGCGCCAACATTCACATTAAACGCACAATTGTAGACATAGTAGGCATATATCACATCATTATGAACGCGTTCCTATCGGACTATATGAATGCAAGACTCAGGTCGCGACCTATGGTCGCAGGACCATGCTCTGATACCATCAATTATAACACCCCCAGCCCCTACGTCGGAAGCGTTACGTTTACTCAACTTTCTATTTAAATTCTGGGATGAAACGGACAGAGTTTCCCCTAAAAACTGACCGTTTCCAGGCAAAAAAATCTTACAATAAGTCCTTGTAAATTAACGGAAACGTAAAACATTTAAAACACAGCTCAATGGCCACACGCCGGAGTTCATAACTCAACGAGCCACCCGCTTGAAGTAAACCAAACAGAATAGTTCATTAATAAAGGAAAAGCAAACGATATAACTCAACGGTTCACACAACCGGAGTATTGGGGTTTATGTCCCAAAACATAATTAACTTTAACCAAGAAGACATCTAACTGTTTAGATGGTTGGCTTATACGGCCATACAGAGCGACTCATAAGCAATATGTATTACATGAGCTAGAAAACTTATTTACAACCATTACAAACTCAGAATACGTTATATTACATTGTCGAACTCGTGAAACTACTTCTATATGGCACACATAACTCTTTTTCAACCAGGGGTAAACTTCAACCCTGCATAAATGGCTTAACTTTCACCTATCACAAAGAAAACCTGGGAAAAAGAGGAAAGCATAGTGGAATAAGCAGCCACACGCTCAGTGAGTATTCCCCGACCCCCTTAAAACCAAAACTGTTACAGGCAATAATATCATTAATAGTTACATATCACGTATTCATACTTTATTATCATATTAGGCATTCTCAGAGTTCTTATGAAATACTACTAACCATAAACTTCATTTTAGCCATTGAAACTCATGTTTAAGCCTCTGAATTTTTTTAACTAACAAGCACTTAGCACATAAGCAAGCATCGAGGGCTAAGCATAGAAACTTTCTTTTATAGCTTAAGCATAGGGATCTTTCTTTTTCATAAATATAACTTCTTAGCATTCGATTCAAACTATGTATAAGATCTCATTCATATGATGTGCACATAAGGTTATCTTTTTATTTTATAATCATACTTGTCTTGGCATTTCATTCATTTGATATGCATAAGGCACACACACATTTCAAGTCTCATTCATAGGGTATGCGTGAACATGCTCATAAGACTTTTTTTTCATATTCGTATCTTACTTAGCATCTTATTCATAAGTTATACTTAGAACACGCACATATCATATATAGAAAGCTTTCTTTCTTTTACTGAAAACACTTCAATTAGCCTCTTGAGGCTTATAGAACTCTTCTCTTAGCCTCTTGAGGCTCATATTCTTTTAAAAGAATCTCTTTCATCTTGGTCTCATAGTGACCCTTAAAAACATTCTTTCTGAAATACTTAAAAAGGCGAAACGCCAACTGCTTTTTTTGTTTAATTAGAAACTACTCTGGGCATAAGGTCATCATAAAGTGCTGGTTGAAAGAGATCTACACTCAATTCCAGTGAGATTAACTCACACTAAGCTCTTACTCCCGAGATGGCAACTAACTTTGGACCTTAACCCTCGTCAGGGTCTCTAGGGATTACTCCCTAGGCTAGGGATTCCCCCGCTCGAGCAGGTTCACTCCCATCTATTGCCCTTAAGCACTTATCTTAGCCATTTAAACTGGTTATAATGACTAATAGGTTTGCTGCCTCTCACAGCAAAGTCATTTATCATGCAACTCACGCCTTTGTAAAACTCTTCAGGATTTCCCTATTCAAGCAAGTTCACTCCCCAAACTGTATAAATTTAGTTAAAATATGCCATCACGCACTAATATTTATGGCTACTATTATTTTAAAACATGAAATCCTTCTATGAAAATCTCACCCTTATGCACATAATGTAACTTGAGGAAATGGAAGGGAAGGGGGGTCCACATGTATCACATTCAAGCACTTCATAATCTATTCATCACAACGAGCCACACATGGCCTCGTAATTCACACGATTGCAGTTAATTCACAACCCAGGCTCCCTCCTCACAGGCGTCGTACCACAAGAACCTCGAACAACTCATAGTTCTACCTCAACCCGTCCAACTACCTTCTCGGTTTTCAATTTAGTAATCATAATATATTATCATGCTAGCTTATAAAGAGATAGGGTTTAGGTACTTACCTAGGCAAGCACCACCATCCAACGGTGTGTTATAGTATATATATATAAACACATATACATATATATCTATATCACATCAACTTGAAATAAGCACTTAATGGACCGTATTAAGCTAACAAAGCATGAAACTCAACTAGATTCATGTATTGTAGTTAACGGGTAAACATGCTCATTTCGTCGTTCGAATGTTGTTTCCAAGCTACTTCACGAGCATAATTCAACTAAATAGCCAAGCATCAATTCAAGGCGTTCATTCATTATTTCGAGGTTGCATTTCAAGCCTAATTTAACCTTTTAAGCATAATACAATTTAAGGTGTTGGTTTAGTGCATCGAAGTTACTATTCAAGCATAATGAAGCCATTTAGACATGATATGATTCGAGGTGTTCGTGTAGTGCATCGAAGTTGCTATTCGAACCTAATTAAGTCATTTAAGCATATTACAATTCTAGGCATTCGTTCATTATAACGAAGTTATTGAACGATCGTGAGTCAACTAATCATACATGTAATGATTCTAAGCACTTATAGTTTACTTCGAAGTTATTAAACTATCATGAGTCAACTAGTTGTACATATAATGATTCTAAACATTCATAATTCATTTCGAAGTTAACAAACGAACATGAATTAGCCAAACTTACCCTATTTCGATTCGAACGCTAACATGATAATTCGAAACTACTTTTCAGGTATGTATAAACTTAACATATTTGAATCGATTCTAAACATGCATAATCCACTTCGAACTAACTTTTCAAGCATGTATAAACTTCACATATTCGAATCGATTCTAAACATATATAGTCCATTTCGAAGTAACTTTTCAAGCATGTATAAACTTAACATATTCAAATCGATTCTAAACATATATAATCCATTTCGAACTAACTTTTCAAGCATGTATAAACTTAACATATTCAAATCGATTCTAAACATATATAATCCATTTCGAACTAACTTTTCAAGCATGTATAAACTTAACACATTCGAATCGATTCTAAACATGTATGACTTCTCATCACATAATTCATGAAATTAACTAAACCTACGCTGACATAAATCATCATTTAGGTTAAAACGTTTCTAAATTAATACTAATTTAGGAGGCGAGGAACACCCGCCTGGACTCCAAGCCAGGGATTCGTTTGAAGGGCTTTGGCTCGACTTTAGGTGCTTGAAAATTTCAATTCCTCAACCCTTTGCTACAGCCGTGTCCCAGACCACACGAATCAACCCCTAAAACGACCTAACCCCTTGCTGACTCACTCAAATTTGAGATGGACAGTCGGTGTGACGAATCTATACCCAATTTCTAGAAGATTAGAAGCAACTAGAGGCATGGTTGTACGGTCGAGCATGGCTATGCGTTCGACACTCCAAAACAGCGCCTGAATCCACCTAAAACGTGGTGAATTCACCGGAATTTCAGCCCAGAATTCACGGCAATGGCTTGTTCGAGGTTGGGGAGGTGAAATTCGAAGATTTTCAAGCCAGGTGAGGCGAAAAATTAGGTGGGATTCTTGAGATTGAACTGTGCGTATGGTGGATGGAGAGGAGGGAGAAGAAGAACAAGCAGTCAGGGAGAGAGAGAGCTCGGGAGGGTCGCGTGAAGGGGAAGGAAGAAAAGCCTCACGTGACTTTACCAAAATACCCCTCCCTTCTCTTTTTCTTTTTGTTTCAAGCTGTTTAATAACAAGTACCGCTAGTTTAGTTCGTATCTCGAACTCTAAACCCGAACCACTAATACGACCGTCTATCGACTATTTGTTCCCAAATACGTCAAGGTTCGATTTTAATAAACCTCGAAACTAATTCTAAGGTTAACAACCTACTCGCATTCGGGAAACGACTAAATAAATAGAGTAACGACTAAATTAAACTATCGATATAATTCAACGGCATAAATAACACGAATTAACTTTAGAATCAATAATAGTGTTAATAATTCTTTTTAATAAAATCACCACCCACATAAGCACATCTGATAATAATTTAACTCGTAAAGTCAATAAAAATACGAATCTATAACGTAAAAAGGTAATACATTTAGCTTAATGGGAAACAAAGAATGCGGGTCTTACATTCTTCCCCCCTTAAAAGAATTTCACCCTCAAAATTCTAAATCTAAGTTTGGTCTTTCCTAGAATGTACGTTCTGAACTAGGATTTACGTGGTAGGTTTCCAAAAGATCTCATTTTGAAGACATTACTTCTTTTAAATCGAAAGGGAATGGCTTATGGTATCCAGTCTCCTCCTCGCCAACCCTCTTCGAGCATCTACTCACTCTATTTAGGCGCCGAGAGCAAATTGCATCGAAGAGGGGCAACTGAGTTGGCGTGGAAAACCATATCGAGTTTGTTTTGAAAAAAGAACAAAGATTTTCGATAATCTAGACTCTGTTCGCATGGCAAGAAATAATTCTATGCAGATGCAACTACAAGTGAACATCTAAAGGCATGACAATCGATACAGCGACATCTTAAGGTCATGCACTAGTAGTCTCATTTTAAAACATGGATTCAAGTCAAGCAATTACAAACACTAACTTTGTTGGCACTTGATTACAAACACATTAATGGTGACCTACACAATCCTATCTATAGGTATTCCTATGGTCTCACAAAAGGCATCTACACAAGCGTACATGAATGCAACCCTCTTCTAAATTCTAGAGGTCGAGGTTATACCTCGAGGTTTGTCCAAACTATTTGGAGTTAACAAGCAATCAACTAACAGGGGTAAAAACAATGGTATTATTGGTCTTACGCCTCTACATTGAGGTTTCGCCACATATTGTCTTGAAAAGGGGACTGTGGAGGTCTGAGGAATTATAGTACAGATGGGAAGGTTCTACTTTCTACTTGGAGCATTCTTACTTCTACACGTAGTGCTTGTGCGTAAGAAGGTGTTGGGAAGGTATAAATTGTCGACCTAGGAGGTAACAAGGTGATGCATGTGGTTTAACAATTCCAAAGTCTGCTAGGTTCTTCCTTTCATCCCTATTCTAGGTGTGTTAGGGTTGATATAGCCAGGACACTATCATTCTTATGTAAGGGAATGGCGTTCCATGCCCCGATAGGCATAATCCTTAGCCGATTAGTGAGTAGTAGTTGTTACGTGTTGGAAGGGAAGGAAGGCTCTCCATGGGGGTGGCAATCCAAGTTAAGGCCTCATCTAGGTATCAATGACACAGATGTCAAGAAGGCTTTGAATAACCTTAGACAACAATCAGCAAGACTATCGCAGTCACCATATTGATATACGCGAGCTCCCGCTTAGTTAATCTAGCCAATGAAGAATTACGTAAAAATAAGGGTATCAGTTAGAAGGACTTCTAGTCAAGAAAACAATCTTGAAGTACCTACTAGCAACTTGTCATCAACACTTCAAGCAACGTCCGTGCTTTGGCATGTAGGCATTCGAAGCATCGATAAAAACAAATGCACGTCGTCAGATGCAACAGCAGGGCCTAACTTGGATAATTAGAAAGGTCTTTAATGTGGAAGAAAAGCCTTAACTCACCATTTAGAAGACGTCTCAACTCAATTGCATCCTATACAGGCCCCAAACAGGCATAAAAAATGCTCGTGTACTCAACAGTTCACCCACATTCAACAATTCTATCTATATGTATCCTCATGGTCTTACACAGCACATGATACCATAATAAATCTTAAGACATGCGGACCCACATGTTGTCACATAGAAAGAACATCTAGACGTGTAAGTATGCATGCAATCCTCTTTTCGCAGTGTATGGTCAACGGCTTGCCCTAAACCCCATCCAATTTAGGAAAGATTGGTGTTAAGCAGCTAGTATTGTGTGAGTATGGTTGACATCAATGGCCTCATAGGCACACGTTGAGGTCTTACGAGGTATATCGATCTTACACGTGATCATATAAGACTCAATGCAGGTTGCTTACCTTAGTAGGGATCATTCCTATGTACAATTCCAAAGTCTACTAGATTCTTCCTCCCTTGCGCTTTTTAGGTTTATCAGGCCTCAATCCAATTAAAACATTGTTACTGCATTCTCGAATGGCAAAGATGGAGAATGATAGGTACACTTATGCAATGCTCAACGAGGTCCTACCACTAGCAAATAGCCTTTCAAGCATGCATATAAAAGTAGCCTCTAATATATTCAGGGAATTCGAAATTTGAAAACAATAAAGGAAGATATCAGTTAGTGGGATTATCAACTATAGCAACTGATTTCGACCTGTATAGTATAATGGCATGTACATGGAAACCTAAGCTCCGTCATCATAGCTAAAGAGTGTAAAGTAGAACTTAACTCGACAGCGAAAAGAGATTAACATTTCGAAACTTCGGATTTCAAAGGTGAAAAATAGCTGATCTGTGTTGAACTTCTTCTCTACCAACCTCTGAGTACGTTTGCTCACTCCATTAGGGGGCCCGAGGAGCAAATCGCACTTTGGACGCGAAGATGGGCTTAGAGTTAAGACTTTCCGATAATTCAATTGCAAATCATCAAGGTGTATAAGCAAACAAGCAAACAACCTTCGATTGGACTAATACTTAACTTACAAGTTACTCGGCTTACACCCTTAACAATTCGTTCGTTCACTCGATCAATGAGCTCACTCGAGCAGTACCTAACTAGCTAAATGCGCCAACATTCACATTAAACGCACAATTGTAGACCGAGTAGGCATATATCACATCATTATGAACATGTTCCTATCGGACTATATGAATGCAAGACTCAGGTCATGGCCTATAGTTGCAGGACTATGCTTTGATACCATCAATTGTAACACCCCCAGCCCCTACGCCGGAAGCTTTACGTTTACTTAACTTTATATTTAGATTCTTGGATGAAACGGACAGAGTTTCCCCTAAAAATGGACCATTTCCAGGTTAAAAGTCTTACAATAAGTCCTTGTAAATCAACGGAAACGTAAAACATTTAAAACACAGCTTAATGGCCACACGCTGGAGTTCATAACTCAACGAGCCGCCCGCTCGGAGTCCACCAAACCGAATAGTTCATTCATAAAGGAAAAGCAAAAGATACAACTTAAGGGTTCACACAACCGGAGCATTGGGGCTTACATCCCAAAACATAATTAACTTTAACCAAAAAGACATCTAACTATTTAGATGTTTGGCTCATACGACCATACAGAGCGACTCATAAACAATATGCATTATATGAGCTAGAAAACTTAGTTTACAACCATTACAAACTCAGAATACGTTATATTACATCGTCGAACTCGTGAAACTACTTCTATATGGCACACATAACTCTTTTTCAACCAGGGGTAAACTTTAACCCTGTATAAATGGCTTAACTTTCACCTGTCACAAAGAAAACCTGGGAAAAAGGGGAAAGACCAGTGGGATGAAGAACCACACGCTCAGTGAGCGTCCCTCGACCTCCTTAAAACCAAAACTGTTGCAGGCAATAATATCTTTAATAGTCACATATCACGTATCCATACTTTACTATCATATTAGGCATTCTCGGAGTTCTTATGAAATACTACTAACCATAAACTTCATTTTGACCATTGAAACTCATGTTTAGGCCTCTGAATTTTTTTAACTAACAAGCACTTAGCACATAAACAAGCATCGAGGGCTAAGCATAGAAACTTTCTTTTATAGCTTAAGCATAGGGATCTTTCTTTTTCATAAATATAACTTCTTAGCATTCCATTTAAACTATGCATAAGACCTCATTCATATGATGTGCGCATAAGGTTATCTTTTTATTTCATAATCATACTTGTCTTGGCATTTCATTCATTTGATATGCATAAAACGCACACACATTTCAAGTCTCGTTCATAGGGTTTTCGTGAACATGCTCATAAGGCTTTTTTTTAATATTCGTATCTTACTTAGTATCTCATTCATAAGTTATACTTAGAACATGCACATATCATACATAGGAAGCTTTCTTTCTTTTATTGAAAACACTTCTGTTAGCCTCTTGAGGCTCATAAAAACTCTTCTCTTAGCCTCTTGAGGCTCATGTTCTTTTAAAAGAATCTCTTTTATCTTGGTCTCATAATGACCCTTAAAAACTTTCTTTCTGAAATACTTAAAAAAGCGAAATGCCAACTGCTTTTCTTATTTAATAAGAAACTACTCTGGGCATAAGATCATCATAAAGTGCTGGTTGAGAGAGATCTACATTCAATCCCAGTGAGATTAACTCACACTAAGCTCTTACTCCCGGGATGGCAACTAACTTTGGACCTTAACCCTCGTCAGGGTCTCTAGGGATTATTCCCTAGGCTAGAGATTCCCCCATTCAAGCAGGTTCATTCCCATCTATTGTCCCGAAGCACTTATCTTAGCCATTTGAGCTGGTCATAACGACTAATCGGTTTGCTGCCTCTCACAGCGAAGTCCTTTATCATGCAACTCACGCCTTTGTAAAACTCTTTAGGATTCCCCGTTCAAGCAGGTTCACTTCCAAAACTGTATTCATTTAGTTAAAATATGCCATCATGCACTAATATTTATGGCTGCTATTATTTCAAAACATCAAATCCTTCTTTAAAATCTCACCCTTATGCACATAATGTAACTTGAGGACATGGAAAGGACGGGGGGTCCACATGTTTCACATTCAAGCACTTCATAATCAATTCATCACAACAACCCACACATGGCCTCGCAATCCACACGATTGCAGTTAATTCACAACCCAGGCCCCCTCCTCACAAGGAGCGTACCACAAGAACCTCGAACCACTCATAGTTCTACCTCAAACCATCCAACTACCTTCTCGGTTTTCAATTTAGTAATCATAACATATTATCATGCTAGCTTATAAAGAGATGGGATTTATGTACTTAGCTGGGCAAGCAGTACCATCCAGCGGTGCGTTATAGCATATATATAAACACATATACATATATATCTATATCGCAACAACTTGAAATGAGCACTTAATGGATCGTATTAAGCTAATAAAGCATGAAACTCAACTAGATTCATGTATTGCAGTTAAGGGGGTAAACATGCCCATGTCGACGTTCGAATGTTGTTTCCAAGCTACTTCACGAGCATAATTCAACTAAATAGGCAAGCATTCATTCGAGGAGTTCATTCATTACTTCGAGGTTGCATTTCAAGCCTAATTTAACCTCTTAAGCATGATACGATTCAGGGCGTTGGTTTAGTACATCGAAGTTACTATTCACGCATAATGAAGCCATTTAGACATGATATGATTCGAGGCGTTCGTTTAGTGCATCGAGGTTGCTATTCGAACCTGATCAAGTCATTTAAGCATATTACGATTCTAGGCATTCGTTCATTATAATGAAGTTATTAAACGATCGTGAGTCAACTAATCGTACATATAACGATTCTAAACACTTATAGTTTACTTCGAAGTTGTTAAATGATCATGAGTCAACTAATTGTACATATAACGATTCTAAACATTTATAATTCATTTCGAAGTTAATAAACGAACATGAATTCACCAAACTTACCCTATTTCGACTCGAATGCTAACATGATAATTCGAAACTACTTTTCTGGTATGTATAAACTTAACATATTCGAATCGATTCTAAACATGCATAATCCACTTCAAACTAACTTTTCAAGCATGTATAAACTTCACATATTCGAATCGATTCTAAACATATATAATCCATTTCGAACTAACTTTTCAAGCATGTATAAACTTAACATATTTGAATCGATTCTAAACATATATAATCCATTTTGAACTAGCTTTTCAAGTATGTATAAACTTAACATATTCAAATCGATTCTAAACATATATAATCCATTTCGAACTAACTTTTCAAGCATGCATAAACTTAACACATTCGAATCGATTCTAAATATGCATAGCTTCTCATCACATAATTCATGAAATTAACTAAACCTAAACTGACATAAATTATCACTTAGGTTAAAACGTTTCTAAATTAATAATAATTTAGAAGGAGAGGAACACCCACCTGGACTCTATGCCAGGGATTCGTTCGAAGGGCTTTTGCTCGACTTTAGGTGCTTGAAAACTTCAATTCCTCAACCCTTTGCTACAGCCGTGTCCCAGACCACACGAATCAACCCCCAAAACCACCTAACACCTTGCTGACTCACTCGAATTTGAGATGGACAGTCAGTGTGACAAACCTATACCCAATTTCTAGAAGATTTGAAGCAAGTAGAGGCATGGTTGTATGGTCGAGCATGGCTATGCGTTCGACACTCCAAAACAGCACCCGAATCCACCTAAAACGTGGTGAATTCACCTGAATTTCGGCCCAGAATTCACGGCAATGGCTTGTTCGAGGTTGGGGAGGTGAAATTCGAAGATTTTCGGGCTGGGTGAGGCGAAAAATTCGGTGGGATTCTTGAGATTGAGCTGTGCGTACGGTGGATGGAGAGGAGGGAGAAGAAGAACGAGCAATCGGGGAGAGAGAGAGCTTGGGAGGGTCGCGGGTAGGGGAAGGAAGAAAAGCCTCATGCGACTTTTCCAAAATGCCCCTGCCTTCTCTTTTTCTTTTTGTTTCAAGCTGTTTAATAACAAGTACCGCTAGTTTAGTTCGTATCTCGAACTCTAAACCCGAACCACTACTACGACCGTCTATCGTCTATTTGTTCCAAAATACGTCAAGGTTCGATTTTAATAAACCTCGAAACTAATTCTAAGGTTAACAACCTACTCGCATACGGGAAACGACTAAATAAATAGAATAATAACTAAATTAAACTATCGATATAATTTAACGGCATAAATAGCACGAATTAATTTTAGAATCAATAATAGTGTTAATAATTCTTTTTAATAAGATTATCGCCCACATAAGCACATTTGACAATAATTTAACTCGTAAAGTCAATAAAAATACGAATTTGTAACGTAAAAAGGTAATACAGTTAGCTTAATGGAAAACAAAGAATGCGGGTCTTACATTCTTCCTCCCTTAAAAGAATTTCGCTCTCGAAATTCTAAATCTAAATTTGGTCTTTCCTAGAATGCACACTCACAACTAGGATTTATGCGGTAGGTTTCCAAAAGGACTCATTTTAAAGGCATTACTTCTTTTAAATTAAAAGGGAATGGCTTATGGTATCCAGTCTCCTCCTCGCCAATCCTCTTCAAGTGTCTACTCACTCTATTTAGGCACTGAGGACAAATCGCATCGAAGTGGGGCAACTGAGTAGGCGTGGAAAACCATATCGAGTTTGTTTTGAAAAAAGAACAAAGATTTTCGATAATCTAGACTCAGCTCGCATGGCAAGAAATAATTCTATGCAGATGCATCTATAAGTGAGCATCTAAAGGCATGACAATCGGGACAGGGACATCTTAAGGTCATGCACTAGTAGTCTCATTCTAAAACATGGATTCAAGTCAAGCAATTACAAAAACTCACTTTGTTGGCACTTGATTACAAACACATTAATGGCCACATACGGAATACTATCTATAGGTATTTCCATGGTCTCACGAAGGGCATCAACGTAAGCATACATGAATGCAACCCTCTTTTAAATTCTAGAGGTCGAGGTTATACCTCGAGGTTTGTCCAACTATTTGGAGTTAAAGAGCAATCAACTAACAGGGGTAAGAACAACGGTATTACTGGTCTTACGGCTCTACATTGAGGTTTTGCCACATATTGTCTTGAAAAGGGGACTGTGGAGGTCTGAGGAACTCCTAGTACAGATGGGAAGGTTCTACTTTCTACTTGGAGCATTCTTACTCCCACACGTGGTGCTTGCGCTTAAGAAGGTGTTGGGAAGGCATAAATTGTCATCCTAGGAGGTAACGAGATGATGCATATGGTTTAACAATTCCAAAGTCTGCTAGGTTCTTCCTTTCATCCCTATTCGAGGTGTGTTAGGGTTGATACAGCCAGGACACTATCATTCTTATGTAAGGGAATGGCATTCCATGCCCCGATAGGCATAAAGCTTAGCCGATTAGTGAGTAGTAGTGGTTACGTGTTGGAAGGGAAGGAAGGCTCTCTATGTAGGTGGCAATCCAAGTTAAGGCCTCATCTAGGTATCAATGACACACATGTCAAGATGGCTTTACATAACGTTAGACAACAATCAGCAAGACTATCGCAGTCAACGTATTGATATGCGCGAGTTCCCGCTTAGTTAATCTAGCGAATGAAGAATTACGTGAAAATAAGGGTATCAGTTAGAAGGACTTTTAGTCAGGAAAACAATCTTGAAGTACCTACTAGCAACTTGTCATCAACACGTCAAGCAACGTACGTGCTTTGGCATATAGGCATTCGAAGCATCGATGAAAACAAAGGCACGTCGTCAGATGCAACAGTAGGGCCTAACTCGGATAATTAGGAAGGTCTTTAATGCGGAAGAAAAGCCTTAACTTATCATTCAGAAAGCGTCTTAACTCAATTGCATCCTATACAGGCCCCAAACAGGCATAAAAAATGCTTATGTACTCAACAGTTCACCTACATTCAATAATTCTATCTATATGTATCCTTATGGTCTTACACAGCACATGATACCATAATAAATCTTTAAGACATGCAGACCCACATGTTCTCACATAGAAAGAACATCTAGACATACAAGTATGCGTGTAATCCTCCTTTTGTAGTATATGGTCAACGGCTTCCACTAAACCCCCTCCAATTTAGGAAAGATTGGTGTTGAGCAGCTAGTATTGTGTGAGTATGGTTGACATCAATGGCCTCATAAGCACACGTTGAGGTCTTACGAGGTATATCTATCTTACACGTGATCATAGGAGACTCAATGTAGGTTGCTTACCTTAGTAGGGATCATTCCGATGTACAATTCCAAAGTCTACTAGGTTCTTCCTCCCTTGCGCTTTCTAGGTTTATCAGGGTTCAATCCAACTAAAACATCGTTACTGCATTCCCGAATAGCAAAGATGGAGAACGATAGGTATACTTATGCAATGCTCAACGAGGTCCTACCACTAGCACATAGTCTTTCAAGCATGCATACAAAAGTAGCCTCTAATATACTCAAGGAATTCGAAATTCGAAAACAATAAGGGAAGATATCATTTAGTGAGATTATCAATTATAGCAACCGACTTCGACCTATATAGTACAATGGCATGTACTTGGAAACCTGAGCTCGGTCATCATAGCTAAAGAGTGTAAAGTAGAACTTGACTCATCAGTGAAAAGACATTAACATTTCGAAACTTCGGATTTCAAAGGTGAAAAATAGCTAATCTGTTTTGAACTTCTTCTCTTTAACCTCTGAGTACGTCTGCTCACTCCATTACGGGGCCCGAGGAGCAAATCGCACTTTGGGGGCAAAGATGGGCTTAGAGTTAAGACTTTCCAATAATTCAATTTCAAATCGTCAAGGTGTATAAGCAAATAAGCAAACAACCTTCGATTGGCTAATACTTAACTCATTCATGAGAATACAAGTTACTCGGCTTACACCCTTAACAATTCGTTCGTTCACTCGACCAGTGAGCTCACTCGAGCAGTACCTAACTAGCTAAATGCGCAAACATTCACATTAAACGCACAATTGTAGACCTAGTAGGCATATATCACATCATTATGAATGCATTCCTATCGGACTATATGAATGCAAGACTCAGGTTGCGGCCTATGGTCGTAGGGCCATGCCCTGATACCATCAATTATAACACCCCCATCCCCTACGTCGGAAGCGCTACGTTTACTTAACTTTCTATTTAAATTCTGGGACGAAACGGACAGAGTTTTCCACAAAAAATGACCGTTTCCAGGCTAAAAACCTTTCAATAAGTCCCTGTAAATCAACGGAAACGTAAAACATTTAAAACACAGCTCAATGGCCACACGCCGGAGTTCATAACTCAACGAGCCACCCGCTCGGAGTACACCAAACAGAATAGTTCATTAATAAAGGAAAAGCAAAAGATACAACTCAACGGTTCACACAACCGGAGTATTGGGGATTTACATCCCAAAACATAATTAACTTTAACCAAGAAGACATCTAACTATTTAGATGGTTGGCTCATACGGCCATACAGAGCGACTTTAAACCAATATGCATTATAACTAGCAGAAAACTTAGTTTACAACCATTACAAACTCAGAATACGTTATATTACATCGTCGAACTCGTGAAACTACTTCTATATGGCACACATAACTCTTTTTCAACCAGGGGTAAACTTCAACTCTGCATAAATGGCTTAACTTTCACCTGTCACAAAGAAAACCTGGGGAAAAGGGGAAAGAGTAGTGGGATGAGCAACCACACGCTCAGTGAGTGTCCCCTGACCCCCTTAAAACCAAAACCGTTGCAGGCAATAGTATCTTTAATAGTTACATATCACGTATTCATACTTTACTATCATATTAGGCATTCTCGGAGTTCTTATAAAATACTACTAACCATAAACTTCATTTTAGCCATTGAAACTCATGTTTAGGCCTCTGAATTTCTTAACTAACAAGCACTTAGCACATAAGCAAGCATCGAGGGCTAAGCATAGAAACTTTCTTTTATAGCTAAGCATAGGGATCTTTCTTTTTCATAAATATAACTTCTTAGCATTCCATTTAAACTATGCATAAAACCTCATTCATATGATGTGCACATAAGGTTATCTTTTTATTTCATAATCATACTTGTCTTGGCATTTCATTCATTTGATATGCATAAGGCACACACACATTTCAAGTCTCATTCATAGGGTATGCGTGAACATGCTCATAAGGCTTTTTTTCATATTCGTATCTTACTTAGCATATTATTCATAAGTTATACTTAGAACACGCACATATCATACATAGAAAGCTTTCTTTCTTTTACTGAAAACACTTCAGTTAGCCTCTTGAGGCTTATAAAACTCTTCTCTTAGCCTCTTGAGACTCATATTCTTTTAAAATAATCTCTTTTATCTTGGTCTCATAGTGACCGTTAAAAACATTCTTTCTGAAATACTTAAAAAGGCGAAATGCCAACTGCTTTTTTTATTTAATTAGAAACTACTCTGGGCATAAGGTCATCATAAAGTGCTGGTTGAGAGAGATCTATACTCAATTCCAGTGAGATTAACTCACACTAAGCTCTTACTTCTGCGATGGCAACTAACTTTGGACCTTAACCCTCGTCAGGGTCTCTAGGGATTACTCCCTAGGCTAGGGATTCCCCCGTTCAAGCAGGTTCACTCCCATCTATTGTCCCTAAGCACTTATCTTAGCCATTTAAACTGGTCATAACGACTAATAGGTTTGCTGCCTCTCACAGCGAAATCCTTTATCATGCAACTCACGCCTTTGTAAAACTCTTTAGGATTCCCCCGTTCAAGCAGGTTCACTCCCAAAACTGTATTCATTTAGTTAAAATATGCCATCACGCACTAATATTTATGGCTACTATTATTTTAAAACATGAAATCCTTCTATGAAAATCTCACCCTTATGCACATAATGTAACTTGAGGAAATGGAAGGGAAGGGGGGTCCACATGTATCACATTCAAGCACTTCATAATCTATTCATCACAACGAGCCACACATGGCCTCGTAATTCACACGATTGCAGTTAATTCACAACCCAGGCTCCCTCCTCACAGGCGTCGTACCACAAGAACCTCGAACAACTCATAGTTCTACCTCAACCCGTCCAACTACCTTCTCGGTTTTCAATTTAGTAATCATAATATATTATCATGCTAGCTTATAAAGAGATAGGGTTTAGGTACTTACCTAGGCAAGCACCACCATCCAACGGTGTGTTATAGTATATATATATAAACACATATACATATATATCTATATCACATCAACTTGAAATAAGCACTTAATGGACCGTATTAAGCTAACAAAGCATGAAACTCAACTAGATTCATGTATTGTAGTTAACGGGTAAACATGCTCATTTCGTCGTTCGAATGTTGTTTCCAAGCTACTTCACGAGCATAATTCAACTAAATAGCAAGCATCAATTCAAGGCGTTCATTCATTATTTCGAGGTTGCATTTCAAGCCTAATTTAACCTTTTAAGCATAATACGATTTAAGGTGTTGGTTTAGTGCATCGAAGTTACTATTCAAGCATAATGAAGCCATTTAGACATGATATGATTCGAGGCGTTCGTGTAGTGCATCGAAGTTGCTATTCGAACCTAATTAAGTCATTTAAGCATATTACGATTCTAGGCATTCGTTCATTATAACGAAGTCATTGAACGATCGTGAGTCAACTAATCATACATGTAATGATTCTAAGCACTTATAGTTTACTTCGAAGTTATTAAACGATCATGAGTCAACTAATTGTACATATAATGATTCTAAACATTCATAATTCATTTTGAAGTTAACAAACGAACATGAATTAGCCAAACTTACCCTATTTCGATTCGAACGCTAACATGATAATTCGAAACTACTTTTCAAGTATGTATAAACTTAACATATTCGAATCGATTCTAAACATGCATAATCCACTTCGAACTAACTTTTCAAGCATGTATAAACTTCACATATTCGAATCGATTCTAAACATATATAGTCCATTTCGAAGTAACTTTTCAAGCATGTATAAACTTAACATATTCGAATCGATTCTAAACATATATAATCCATTTCGAACTAACTTTTCAAACATGTATAAACTTAACATATTCAAATCGATTCTAAACATATATAATCCATTTCGAACTAACTTTTCAAGCATGTATAAACTTAACGCATTCGAATCGATTCTAAACATGCATAACTTCTCATCACATAATTCATGAAATTAACTAAACCTAAGCTAACATAAATCATCATTTAGGTTAAAACGTTTCTAAATTAATACTAATTTAGGAGGCGAGGAACACCCGCCTGGACTCCAAGCTAGGGATTCGTTTGAAGGGCTTTGGCTCGACTTTAGGTGCGTGAAAACTTCAATTCCTCAACCCTTTGCTACAGCCGTGTCCCAGACCACATGAATCAACCCCTAAAACCACCTAACCCCTTGCTGACTCACTCGAATTTGAGATGGACAGTCGGTGTGACGAATCTATACCCAATTTCTAGAAGATTAGAAGCAACTAGAGGCATGGTTGTACGGTCAAGCATGGCTATGCGTTTGACACTCCAAAACAGCGCCTGAATCCACCTAAAACGTGGTGAATTCACCGGAATTTCAGCCCAGAATTCACGGCAATGGCTTGTTCGAGGTTGGGGAGGTGAAATTCGAAGATTTTCAGGCCAAGTGAGGCGAAAAATTCGGTGGGATTCTTGAGATTGAACTGTGCGTATGGTGGATGGAGAGGAGGGAGAAGAAGAACAAGCAGTCCGGGAGAGAGAGAGCTCGGGAGGGTCACGTGAAGGGGAAGGGAGAAAAGCCTCACGCAACTTTACCAAAATGCCCCTCCCTTCTCTTTTTCTTTTTGTTTCAAGCTGTTTAATAACAAGTACCACTAGTTTAGTTCATATCTCGAACTCTAAACCCGAACCACTAATACGACCGTCCATCGACTATTTGTTCCCGAATACGTCAAGGTTCGATTTTAATAAACCTCGAAACTAATTCTAAGGTTAACAACCTACTCGTATTCGGGAAACGACTAAATAAATAGAATAACGACTAAATTAAACTATCGATATAATTTAACGGCATAAATAACACGAATTAACTTCAGAATCAATAATAGTGTTAATAATTCTTTTTAATAAAATCATCGCCCACATAAGCACATCTGATAATAATTTAACTCGTAAAGTCAATAAAAATACGAATCTGTAACGTAAAAAGGTAATACAGTTAGCTTAATGGAAAACAAAGAATGCGGGTCTTACAGTCTTCCCCCCTCAAAAGAATTACACCCTCAAAATTCTAAATCTAAGTTTGGTCTTTCCTAGAATGCACGTTCCGAACTAGGATTTACGTGGTAGGTTTCCAAAAGGTCTCATTTTGAAGACATTACTTCTTTTAAATCGAAAGGGAATGGCTTATGGTATCCAGTCTCCTCCTCGCCAATCCTCTTCAAGCGTCTACTCACTCGATTTAGGCGCCGTGGGCAAATCCCATCGAAGAGGGCAACTGAGTTGGCGTGGAAAGCCATATCGAGTCTGTTTTGAAAAAAGAACAAAGATTTTCGATAATCTAGACTCAGTTCGCATGGCAAGAAATAATTCTACGCAAATGCAACTACAAGTGAGCATCTAAAGGCATGACAATCGGTACAGCGACATCTTAAGGTCATGCACTAGTAGTCTCATTTTAAAACATGGATTCAAGTCAAGCAATTACAAAAACTAACTTTGTTGGCACTTGATTACAAACACATTAATGGTGACCTACACAATCCTATCTATAGGTATTCCTATGGTCTCACGAAAGGCATCTACACAAGCGTACATGAATGCAACCCTCTTCTAAATTCTAGAGGTCGAGGTTATACCTCGAGGTTTGTCCAAACTATTTGGAGTTAACAAACAATCAACTAACAGGGGTAAGAACAACGGTATTATTGGTCTTACGCCTCTACATTGAGGTTTCGCCACATATTGTCTTGAAAAGGGGACTGTGGAGGTCTGAGGAACTCCTAGTACAGATGGGAAGGTTCTACTTTCTACTTGGAGCATTCTTACTTCTACACGTGGTGCTTGTGCGTAAGAAGGTGTTGGGAAGGTATAAATTATCGACCTAGGTGGTAACAAGGTGATGCATGTGGTTTAACAATTCCAAAGTCTGCTTCCTTTCATCCCTATTCTAGGTGTGTTAGGGTTGATATAGCCAGGACACTATCATTCTTATGTAAGGGAATGGCGTTCCATGTCCCGATAGGCATAATCCTTAGCCGATTAGTGAGTAGTAGTTGTTACGTTTTGGAAGGGAAGGAAGGCTCTCCATGTAGGTGGCAATCCAAGTTAAGGCCTCATCTAGGTATCAATGACACAGATGTCAAGAAGGCTTTAAATAACCTTAGACAACAATCAGCAAGACTATCGCTGTCACCATATTGATATACGCGAGCTCCCGCTTAGTTAATCTAGCCAATGAAGAATTACGTAAAAATAAGGGTATCAGTTAGAAGGATTTTTAGTCAAGAAAACAATCTTGAAGTACTTACGAGCAACTTGTCATCAACACTTCCATGCTTTGGCATGTAGGCATTCGAAGCATCGATAAAAACAAATGCACGTCGTCAGATGCAACAGCAGGGCCTAACTTGGATAATTAGAAAGGTCTTTAATGTGGAAGAAAAGCCTTAACTCACCATTTAGAAGGCGTCTCAACTCAATTGCATCCTATACAGGCCCCAAACAGGCATAAAAAATGCTCGTGTACTCAACAGTTCACCCACATTCAACAATTCTATCTATATGTATCCTCATGGTCTTACACAGCACATGATACCATAATAAATCTTAAGACATGCGGACCCACATGTTGTGACATAGAAAGAACATCTAGACGTGTAAATATGCGTGCAATCCTCTTTTTGCAGTGTATGGTCAACGGCTTGCCCTAAACCCCATTCAATTTAGGAAAGATTGGTGTTGAGCAGCTAGTATTGTGTGAGTATGGTTGACATCAATGGCCTCATAGGCACACGTTGAGGTCTTACGAGGCATATCTATCTTACACGTGATCATATAAGACTCAATGAAGGTTGCTTACCTTAGTAGGGATCATTCCTATGTACAATTCCAAAGTCTACTAGATTCTTCCTCCCTTGCACTTTTTAGGTTTGTCAGGCTTCAATCCAATTAAAACATTGTTACTGCATTCTCGAATGGCACAGATGGAGAATGATAGGTACACTTATGCAATGCTCAACGAGGTCCTACCACTAGCACATAGCCTTTCAAGCATGCATATAAAAGTAGCCTCTAATATACTCAGGGAATTCGAAATTTGAAAACAATAAAGGAAGATATCAGTTAGTGGGATTATCAGCTATAGCAACCAATTTCGACCTGTATGGCATAATGGCATGTACATGGAAACCTAAGCTCGGTCATCATAGCTAAAGAGTGTAAAGTAGAACTTAACTCGATAGCGAAAAGAGATTAACATTTCGAAACTTCGGATTTCAAAGGTGGAAAATAGCTGATCTGTTTTGAACTGCTTCTCTACCAACCTCTGAGTACGTCTGCTCACTCCATTATGGGGCTCGAGGGGCAAATCGCACTTTGGAGGCAAAGATGGGCTTAGAGTTAAGACTTTCCGATAATTCAATTTCAAATCGTCAAGGTGTATAAGCAAACAAGCAAACAACCTTCGATTGGACTAATACTTAACTTACAAGTTACTTGGCTTACACCCTTAACAATTCGTTCGTTCACTCAATCAGTGAGCTCACTTGAGCAGTACCTAACTAGCTAAATGCGCCAACATTCACATTAAACGCACAATTGTAGACCCAGTAGGCATATATCACATCATTATGAACATGTTCATATCGGACTATATGAATGCAAGACTCAGGCCACGGCCTATGGTCGCAGGACCATGCTCTGATACCATCAATTGTAACACCCCCAGCACCTACGCTGGAAGCGTTACGTTTACTTAACTTTCTATTTAAATTCTGGGATGAAACGGACAGAGTTTCCCCTAAAAATTGACCGTTTCCAGGTTAAAAGTCTTACAATAAGTCCCTGTAAATCAACGGAAACGTAAAACATTTAAAACACAGCTTAATGGCCACACGCCGGAGTTCATAACTCAACGAGCCGCCCGCTCGGAGTACACCAAACAGAATAGTTCATTCATAAAGGAAAAGCAAAAGATACAACTTAACGGTTCACACAACCGGAGTATTGGGGCTTACATCCCAAAACATAATTAACTTTAACCAAAAAGACATCTAACTATTTAGATGTTTGGCTCATACGACCACACAGAGCGACTTATAAATAATATGCATTATATGAGCTAGAAAACTTAGTTTACAACCATTACAAACTCAGAATACGTTATATTACATCGTCGAACTCGTGAAACTACTTCTATATGGCACACATAACTCTTTTTCAACCAGGGGTAAACTTTAACCCTGCATAAATGGCTTAACTTTCACCTGTCACAAGGAAAACCTGGGAAAAAGGGAAAAGACCAGTGGGATGAGGAACCACACGCTCAGTAAGTGCCCCCCGACCTCCTTAAAACCAAAACTGTTGCAAGCAATAATATATTTAATAGTCACATATCACGCATCCATACTTTACTATCATATTAGGCATTCTCGGAGTTCTTATAAAATACTGCTAACTATAAACTTCATTTTGACCGTTGAAACTCATGTTTAGGCCTCTGAATTTTTTTAACTAACAAGCACTTAGCACATAAGCAAGCATCGAGGGCTAAGCATAGAAACTTTCTTTTATAGCTTAAACATAGGGATCTTTCTTTTTCATAAATATAACTTATTAGCATTCCATTTAAACTATGCATAAGACCTCATTCATATGATGTGCGCATAAGGTTATCTTTTTATTTCATAATCATACTTGTCTTGGCATTTCATTCATTTGATATGCATAAAACGCACACACATTTCAAGTCTCATTCATAGGGTTTTCGTGAACATGCTCATAAGGCTTTTTTTTAATATTCGTATCTTACTTAGCATCTCATTCATAAGTTATACTTAGAACATGCACATATCATACATAGGAAGCTTTCTTTCTTTTATTGAAAACACTTATGTTAGCCTCTTGAGGCTCATAAAAACTCTTCTCTTAGCCTCTTGAGGCTCATGTTCTTTTAAAAGAATCTCTTTTATCTTGGTCTCATAATGACCCTTAAAAACTTTCTTTCTGAAATACTTAAAAAGGCGAAATGCCAACTGCTTTTCTTATTTAATAAGAAACTACTCTGGGCATAAGATCATCATAAAGTGCTGGTTGAGAGAGATCTACACTCAATCCCAGTGAGATTAACTCACACTAAGCTCTTACTCCCAGGATGGCAACTAACCTTGGACCTTAACCCTCGTTAGGGTCTCTAGGGATTATTCCCTAGGCTAGGGATTCCCCCGTTCAAGCAGGTTCATTCCCATCTATTGTCCCGAAGCACTTATCTTAGCCATTTGAACTAGTCATAACGACTAATCGGTTTGCTGCCTCTCACAGCGAAGTCCTTTATCATGCAACTCACGCCTTTGTAAAACTCTTTAGGATTCCCCGTTCAAGCAGGTTCACTTCCAAAACTGTATTCATTTAGTTAAAATATGCCATCATGCACTAATATTTATGGCTGCTATTATTTCAAAACATCAAATCCTTCTTTGAAATCTCACCCTTATGCACATAATGTAACTTGAGGACATGGAAGGGACGGGGGGTCCACATGTATCACATTCAAGCACTTCGTAATCAATTCATCACAACGACCCACACATGGCCTCGCAATCCATATGATTGCAGTTAATTCATAACCCAGGCTCCCTCCTCACAAGCAGCGTACCACAAGAACCTCGAATCACTCATAGTTCTGCCTCAAATCATCCAACTACCTTCTCGGTTTTCAATTTAGTAATCATAACATATTATCATGCTAGCTTATAAAAAGATGGGATTTATGTACTTACCTGGGCAAGCAGTACCATCCAGCTATGCGTTATAGCATATATATAAACACATATACAAATATATCTATATCGCAACAACTTGAAATGAGCACTTAATGGACCGTATTAAGCTAATAAAGCATGAAACTCAACCAGATTCATGTATTGCAGTTAAGGGGGTAAACATGCCTATGTCGTTGTTCGAATGTTGTTTCCAAGCTACTTCACGAGCATAATTCAACTAAATAGGCAAGCATTGATTCGAGGCGTTCATTCATTATTTCGAGGTTGTATTTCAAGCCTAATTTAACCTTTTAAGCATGATACGATTCAGGGCGTTGGTTTAGTACATCGAAGTTACTATTCAAGTATAATGAAGCCATTTAGACATGATATGATTCGAGGCGTTCGTTTAGTGCATCGAGGTTGCTATTCGAACCTAATTAACTCATTTAAGCATATTACCATTCTAGGCATTCCTTCATTATAATGAAGTTATTGAATGATCGTGAGTCAACTAATCGTACATATAACGATTCTAAACACTTATAGTTTACTTCGAAGTTGTTAAATGATTATGAGTCAACTAATTGTACATATAACGAATCTAAATATTCATAATTCATTTCGTAGTTAATAAACGAACATGAATTAGCCAAACTTACCCTATTTCGACTCGAATGCTAACATGATAATTCGAAACTACTTTTCAGGTATGTATAAACTTAACATATTCGAATCGATTCTAAACATGCATGACCCACTTCAAACTAACTTTTCAAGCATGTATAAACTTCACATATTCGAATCGATTCTAAACATATATAATCCATTTCGAACTAACTTTTCAAGCATGTATAAACTTAACATATTCGAATCGATTCTAAACAGATATAATACATTTTGAACTAACTTTTCAAGTATGTATAAACTTAATATATTCAAATCGATTCTAAACATATATAATCCATTTCGAACTAACTTTTCAAGCATGCATAAACTTAACACATTCGAATCGATTCTAAACATGCATAGCTTCTCATCACATAATTCATGAAATTAACTAAACCTAAGTTGATATAAATCACCATTTAGGTTAAAACGTTTCTAAATTAATAATAATTTAGAAGGTGAGGAACACCCACCTGGACTCCATGCTAGCGATTCGTTCGAAGGGCTTTGGCTCGACTTTAGGTGCTTGAAAACTTCAATTCCTCAACCCTTTGCTACAGCTGTATCCCAGACCACACGAATCAACCCCCAAAACCACCTAACCCCTTGCTGACTCACTCAAATTTGAGATGGACAGTCGGTGTGACGAATTTATACCCAATTTCTAGAAGATTTGAAGCAACTAGAGGCATGGTTGTATGGTCGAGCATGGCTATGCGTTTGACACTCCAAAACAGCGCCTGAATCTGCCTAAAACGTGGTGAATTCACCTGAATTTCGGCCCAGAATTCACGGCAATGCCTTGTTCGAGGTTGGGGAGGTGAAATTCGAAGATTTTCGGGCTGGGTGAGGCGAAAAATTCCGTGGGATTATTGAGATTGAGCTGTGCGTATGGTGGATGGAGAGGAGGGAGAAGAAGAACGAGCAGTCGGGGAGAGAGAGAGCTTGGGAGGGTCGCGGGAAGGGGAAGGAAGAAAAGCCTCACGCGATTTTACCAAAATGCCCCTCCCTTCTCTTTTTCTTTTTGTTTCAAGCTGTTTAATAACAAGTACCGCTAGTTTAGTTCGTATCTCGAACTCTAAACCCGAACCACTAATATGACCGTCTATCGTCTATTTGTTCCAAAATACGTCAAGCTTCGATTTTAATAAACCTCGAAACTAATTCTAAGGTTAACAACCTACTCGCATACGGGAAACGACAAAATAAATAGAATAACAACTAAATTAAACTATCGATATAATTTAACGGCATAAATAGCACGAATTAATTTTAGAATCAATAATAGTGTTAATAATTCTTTTTAATAAGATTATCGCCCACATAAGCACATTTGATAATAATTTAACTCGTAAAGTCAATAAAAATACGAATTTGTAACGTAAAAAGGTAATACAGTTAGCTTAATGGAAAACAAAGAATGCGGGTCATACATTCTTCCTCCCTTAAAAGAATTTCGCTCTCGAAATTCTAAATCTAAGTTTGGTCTTTCCTAGAATGCACACTCACAACTAGGATTTACGAGGTAGGTTTCCAAAAGGACTCATTTTAAAGGCATTACTTCTTTTAAATCGAAAGGGAATGGCTTATGGTATCCAGTCTCCTCCTCGCCAATCCTCTTCAAGTGTCTACTCACTCTATTTAGGCACTGAGGGCAAATCGCATCGAAGTAGGGCAACTGAGTAGGCGCGGAAAACCATATCGAGTTTGTTTTGAAAAAAGAACAAAGATTTTCGATAATCTAGACTCAGCTCGCATGGCAAGAAATAATTCTATGCAGATGCATCTATAAGTGAGCATCTAAAGGCATGATAATCGGGACAGTGACATCTTAAGGTCATGCACTAGTAGTCTAATTCTAAAACATGGATTCAAGTCAAGCAATTACAAAAACTCACTTTGTTGGCACTTGATTACGAACACATTAATGGCCACATACGCAATCCTATCTATAGGTATTTCTATGGTCTCACGAAAGGCATCTACGTAAGCATACATGAATGCAACCCTCTTCTAAATTCTAGAGGTCGAGGTTAGACCTCGAGGTTTGTCCAAACTGTTTGGAGTTAACGAGCAATCAACTAACAGGGGTAAGAACAACGGTATTATTGGTCTTACAGCTCTACATTGAGGTTTCGCCACATATTGTCTTGAAAAGGGGACTGTGGAGGTCTGAGGAACTCCTAGTACAGATGGGAAGGTTCTACTTTCTACTTGGAGCATTCTTACTTCCACACGTGGTGCTTGCGCTTAAGAAGGTGTTGGGAAGGCATAAATTGTCATCCTAGGAGGTAACGAGATGATGCATGTGGTTTAACAATTCTAAAGTCTGCTAGGTTCTTCCTTTCATCCCTATTCTAGGTGTGTTAGGGTTGATACAGCCAGGACACTATCATTCTTATGTAAGGGAATGGCGTTCCATGCCCCAATAGGCATAAAGTTTAGCCGATTAGTGAGTAGTAGTGGTTACATGTTGGAAGGGAAGGAAGGCTCTCTATGTAGGTGGCAATCCAAGTTAAGGCCTCATCTAGGTATCAATGACACACATGTCAAGAAGGCTTTGCATAACGTTAGACAACAATCAGCAAGACTATCGCAATCAACATATTGATATGCGCGAGTTCCCGCTTAGTCAATCTAGCGAATGAAGAATTACGTGAAAATAAGGGTATCAGTTAGAAGGACTTTTAGTCAGGAAAACAATCTTGAAGTACCTACTCGCAACTTGTCATCAACACTTCAAGCAACGTACGTGCTTTGGCATATAGGCATTCGAAGCATCGATGAAAACAAAGGCACGTCGTCAGATGCAACAGTAGGGCCTAACTCGGATAATGAGGAAGGTCTTTAATGCGGAAGAAAAGCCTTAACTCATCATTTAGAAAGCGTCTCAACTCAATTGCATCCTATACAGGCCCTAAACAGGCATAAAAAATGCTCATGTACTCAACAGTTCACCCACATTCAACAATTCTATCTATATGTATCCTTTTGGTCTTACACAGCACATGATACCATAATAAATCTTTAAGACATGCGGACCCACATGTTGTCACATAGAAAGAACATCTAGACGTACAAGTATGCGTGCAATCCTCCTTTTGCAGTATATGGTCAACGGCTTACACTAAACCCCCTCCAATTTACGAAAGATTGGTGTTGAGCAGCTAGTATTGTGTGAGTATTGTTGACATCAAGGGCCTCATAAGCACACGTTGAGGTCTTACGAGGTATATCTATCTTACACGTGATCATAGGAGACTCAATGTAGGTTGCTTACCTTAGTAGGGATCATTCCGATGTACAATTCCAAAGTCTACTAGATTCTTCCTCCCTTGCGCTTTCTAGGTTTATCAGGGTTCAATCCAACTAAAACATCGTCACTGCATTCCCGAATAGCAAAGATGGAGAACGATAGGTATACTTATGCAATGCTCAACGAGGTTGTACCTCTAGCACATAGTCTTTCAAGCATGCATACAAAAGTAGCCTCTAATATACTCAGGGAATTCGAAATTCGAAAACAATAAGGGAAGATATCATTTAGTGGGATTATCAATTATAGTAACCGACTTCGACCTGTATAGTACAATGGCATGTACTTGGAAACCTGAGCTCGGTCATCATAGCTAAAGAGTGTAAAGTAGAACTTGACTCATCAGCGAAAAGACATTAACATTTCGAAACTTCGGATTTCAAAGGTGAAAAATAGCTAATCTGTTTTGAACTTCTTCTCTTCCAACCTCTGAGTACGTCTGCTCACTCCATTACGGGGCCCGAGGAGCAAATCGCACTTTGGGGGCAAAGATGGGCTTAGAGTTAAGACTTTCCAATAATTCAATTTCAAATCGTCAAGGCGTATAAGCAAAGAAGCAAACAACCTTCGATTGGACTAATACTTAACTTATTATTGAGAATACAAGTTACTCGGCTTACACCTTTAACAATTCGTTCGTTCACTCGATCAGTGAGCTCACTCGAGCAGTACCTAACTAGCTAAATGCGCCAACATTCACATTAAATGCACATGTAGACCTAGTAGGCATATATCACATCATTATGAATGCATTCCTATCGGACTATATGAATGCAAGACTCAGGTCGCGGCCTATGGTCGTAGGGCCATGCCCTGATACCATCAATTATAACACCCCCAGCCCCTATGTCGGAAGCGTTACGTTTACCTAACTTTCTATTTAAATTCTGGGACGAAACGGACAGAGTTTCCCCTAAAAAATGATCGTTTCCAGGCTAAAAACCTTACAATAAGTCCCTGTAAATCAACGGAAACGTAAAATATTTAAAACACAGCTCAATGGCCACACGCCGGAGTTCATAACTCAACGAGCCACCCGCTCGGAGTACACCAAACAGAATAGTTCATTAATAAAGGAAAAGCTAAAGATACAACTCAACGGTTCATACAACCGGAGTATTTAACTTTAACCAAGAAGACATCTAACTATTTAGATGGTTGGCTCATACGGCCATACAGAGCGAATCATAAACAATATGCATTATATGAGCTAGAAAACTTAGTTTACAACCATTACAAACTCAGAATACGTTATATAACATCGTCGAACTCGTGAAACTACTTCTATATGGCACACATAACTCTTTTTCAACCAGGGGTAAACTTCAACTCTGCATAAATGGCTTAACTTTCACCTGTCACAAAGAAAACCTGGGAAAAAGGGGAAAGAGTAGGGGGATAAGCAACCACATGCTCAGTGAGTGTCCCCCGATCCCCTTAAAACCGAAACTGTTGCAGGCAATAATATCTTTAATAGTTACATATCACATATTCATACTTTACTATCATATTAGGCATTCTCGGAGTTCTTATGAAATACTACTAACCATAAACTTCATTTTAGCCATTGAAACTCATGTTTAAGCCTCTGAATTTTTTTAACTAACAAGCACTTAGCACATAAGCAAGCATCGAGGGCTAAGCATAGAAACTTTCTTTTATAGCTTAAGCAAAGAGATCTTTCTTTTTCATAAATATAACTTCTTAGCATTCCATTTAAACTATGCATAAGACCTCATTCATATGATGTGCACATAAGGTTATTTTTTTATTTCATAATCATACTTCTCTTAGCATTTCATTCATTTGATATGCATAAGGCACACACACATTTCAAGTCTCATTCATAGGGTATGCGTGAACATGCTCATAAGGTTTTTTTTCCATATTCGTATCTTACTGAGCATCTCATTTATAAGTTATACTTAGAACATGCACATATCATACATAGGAAGATTTCTTTCTTTTACTGAAAACACTTCAGTTAGACTCTTGAGGCTCATAAAAACACTTTTCTTAGCCTCTTGAGGCTCATGTTCTTTTAAAAGAATCTCTTTCATCTTGGTCTCATAATGACCCTTAAAAACTTTCTTTCTGAAATACTTAAAAGGCGAAATGCCAACTGCTTTTCTTATTTAATTAGAAACTACTCTGGGCATCAGATCATCATAAAGTGCTGGTTGAGAGAGATCTACACTTAATCCCAGTGAGATTAACTCACGCTAAGCTCTTACTCCCGGGATGACAACTAACTTTCGACCTTAACCCTCGTCAGGGTCTCTAGGGATTACTCCCTATGCTAGGGATTTCCCCCGTTCAAACAGGTTCACTCCCATCTATTATCCCTAAGCACTTATTTTAGCTATTTAAACTGGTCATAACGACTAATAGGTTTGCTGTCTCTCACAGCGAAATCCTTTATCATGCAAGTCACGCCTTCATAAAACTCTTTAGGATTCCCCCGTTCAAGCAGGTTCACTCCCCAAACTGTATTCATTTAGTTAAAATATGCCATCATGCACTAATATTTATGGTTACTATTATTTCAAAACATGAAATCCTTCTTTGAAAATCTCACCCTTCTGTACATAATGTAATTTGAGGACATGGAAGGGAAGGGGGTCCACATGTATCACATTCAAGCACTTCATAATTAATTCATCACAACGAGCCACACGTGACCTCGTAATCCACACGATTGCGGTTAATTCACAACCCAGGCTCCCTCCTCACAAGCACCGTACCACAAGAACCTCGCACCACTCATAGTTCTACCTTAAACCATCCAACTACCATCTCAGTGTTCAATTTAGTAATCATGACATAGTATCATGCTAGCTTATAAAGAGATAGGGTTTAGGTACTTACCTGGGTAAGCAGCACCATCCAGCGGTGCGTTATAGCATATATATAAACACATATACATGTATATCTATATCGCATCAACGTGAAATAAGCACTTAATGGACCGTATTAAGCTAATAAAGCATGAAACTCAACTAGATTCATGTATTGCAGTTAAGTGGGTAAACATGCTCATTTCGTCGTTCGAATGTTGTTTCCAAGCTACTTCACGAGCATAATTCAACTAAATAGGCAAGCATCGATTCGAGGCATTCATTCATTATTTCGAGGTTGCATTTCAAGCCTAATTTAACCTTTTAAGCGTAATACGATTCAAGGCGTTGGTTTAGTACATCGAAGTTACTATTCAAGCATAATGAAGCCATTTAGACATGATATGATTCGAGTCGTTCATGTAGTGCATCGAAGTTGCTATTCGAACCTAATTAAGTCATTTAAGCATATTATGATTCTAGGCATTCGTTCATTATAACGAAGTTATTGAACGATCGTGAGTCAACTAATCGTACATATAACGATTCTAAGCACTTATAGTTTACTTCGAAGTTATTAAACGATCATGAGTCAACTAATTGTACATATAACGATTCTAAACATTCATAATTCATTTCGAAGTTAATAAACGAACATGAATTAGCCAAACTTACCCTATTTCGATTCGAATGCTAACATGATAATTCGAAACTACTTTTCAGGTATGTATAAACTTAACATATTCGAATCGATTCTAAACATGCATAGTCCACTTCGAACTAACTTTTCCAGCATGTATAAACTTCACATATTCGAATCGATTCTAAACATATATAATCCATTTCGAAGTAACCTTTCAAGCATGTATAAACTTAACATGTTCGAATCGATTCTAAACATATATAATCCATTTCGAACTAAATTTTCAAGCATGTATAAACTTAACATATTCAAATCGATTCTAAGCATATATAATCCATTTCGAACTAACTTTTCAAGCATGTATAAACTTAATACATTTGAATCGATTCTAAATATGCATAGCTTCTCATCACATAATTCATGAAATTAACTAAACCTAAGCTGACATAAATCATCATTTAGGTTAAAATGTTTCTAAATTAATAATAATTTAGAAGGCGAGGAACACCCGCCTGGACTCCAAGCCAGGGATTCGTTTGACGGGCTTTGGCTCGACTTTAGGTGCTTGAAAACTTCAATTCCTCAACCCTTTGCTGCAGCCGTGTCCCAGACCACACGAATCAACCCCCAAAACCGCCTAACCCCTTACTGACTCACTTGAATTTGAGATGAACAGTCGGTGTGACGAATCTATACCCAATTTCTAGAAGATTTGAAGCAACTAGAGGTACGGTTGTACGGTTGAACATGGCTATGCATTCGACACTCCAAAATAGCGCCCAAATCCACCTAAAACGTGGTGAATTCACCGGAATTTCACCCCAGAATTCACGGCAATGGCTTGGTTGAGGTTGGGGAGGTGAAATTCGAAAATTTTCTAGTTGGGTGAGGCGAAAAATTCGATGGGATTCTTGAGATTGAACTGTGCGAATGGCGGATGGAGAGGAGGGAGAAGAACGAGCAGTCAGGGAGAGAGAGAGCTCGGGAGGGTCGCGTGAAGGGGAAGGAAGAAAAGCCTCACGTGACTTTACCAAAATACCCCTCCCTTCTCTTTTTCTTTTTGTTTCAAGCTATTTAATAACAAGTACTGCTAGTTTAGTTCGTATCTCGAACTCTAAACCCGAACCACTAATACGACCGTCTATCGAC
>JAKOGI010003073.1:10000-27500 GCA_029747015.1 Carnegiea gigantea | reverse complement strand
TTTCTTACTGATTCAATGTTTGGGTGTGTTTTCGTAGTTGACGGTAATAAGTTGCTAGGATTGAATATATTTTTCAAGCCTATTAGCTCAACGGTAGAGCAATGGGTGATAGTGCTCGGAGATGTGGGTTCAAATCCCACAAAGTCTTCTTCTATAATATGTCTACGTCACTTCTACGGTCTGTTGCTGTTGTTTCAAGACTCTCACTTAAGCACCCATGGGGCAGTTCTCTAGAGAGTCATTTCCATTGTGTTTAGAGAAACAATATGCAACTTAAACTTTAGTTGAGCACTTATCTGAAAGGTTTTTTAACACCCCCAGCCTTTAGAGCCGGAAGAGCTGCGTTTTCTCAACTTCCTATATAAATTTCGGGGTGAAACGGACAGAGTTTTTCCTAAAAACTGACCGTTTCCAGGCTAAAAGCCTTACAATAAACCCCTACAGATCAACGGAAGCGTAAAACATTTTAAAAGAAGCTCAACGGCTACACGGCGGAGTTCATAACTCAATGAGCAACCCGCTCAGAGTACATCAAACAAAATAGTTCATTAATACATGAAAAGTGAAAGATACAACTCGACGATTCACACAACCGGAGTACTAGGGTTTACATTCCAAACCGTAACTGATTTCAACTAAAACGACAACTGACTAATAAGATGGTTGGCACACATAGCCGTACAGAACGACTCCTAAACCGAATACACTACATAAACTAGAATACTTGTTTACAAATGTTTACATACTGGGAATACTTTGCATGACTTCGTTAAACACGTAAAGCCCCTTCAAATTGGCACACATGACACCTTGCAGGCAAGGACGGATTCCATCTTGACATAACTGACTTGGCTCCAACTTGTCGTAATGTAGACCTGGGGAAAAGGGGGAAAGAGTAGTGGGATGAGCAACCACACGCTCAGTGAGTGTCCCTCGACCCCCTTAAAACCAAAACCGTTGCAGACAATAATATCTTTAATAGTCACATATCACATTTTCATACTTTACTATCATATTAGGCATTCATAAAATTCTTAGGGAAGTATCACTAACCATAAACTTCACTTTAACCACTCAAACACATTTCTAGGTCTCTAAATGACCAAACTTCTTTACTAACAGGTAGTCAAACACTTAAGCAAGCATCGAGGCCAAGCACAGAATTTTCATTCATAGATTATGTGATATAATTTGTAATTTATGCTTTGTCTATCTAATTCACTCATACGAGATGCTAAACATATAAAGTAGAGATTATGCCACGAACTTTCATTAGCTAAACATGCACAATCAAACTCATATGCTCGATGCACTACAAGGGCATGGCCATGTTGTACTTGGAATTTCATTTATACTGCGCTTAGATTCTTATTCACATGATGTGCATGAAAATCTTTCTTTTTTTTTTTCTGAAAACACTTTACGTAGCGTCTTTAGGCTCATAAGAACTCTTTTCTTAACCTCTTTGGCCTCATATTCTTGAAAGAATCTCTTTCATATTGGCCTCATAATGACCCCTAGAACTTTCTTTCTAAAATACTTAAAAAGGTGAAATGCCGACTGCTTTTCTTACTTCTTAGACAATTATTCTAGGCATAAGATCATTATAAAGTGCTGATTGGGAGAGATCTAACTAAATCCCAATGAGATTAACTCACACTAAGCTCTTACTCCGACGATAACAATTAACTTTGGACCTTAACCCTCATCAAGGTCTCTAGGGATTACTCCCTAGGCTAGGGATTCCCCTGTTCAAGCAGGTTCACTCCCATCCATTATCCCTAAGCACTTATCTTAGCCATTTAAGCTGGTCATAATGACTAATAAGTTTGCTGCCTCTCACAGAGAAATCCTTTTTCATACAACGCACTCTCTTTTTATTTAAATTCTTTAGGGATTCCCCCATTCAAGCGAGTTCACTCTCAAAATTGTATTTGCATAGTTAAAATAGGCTATCATTTGCTAATAGTTATGGCTACTATTAGTTACAAACATAAAAACTTCCTTTTTCAAACTCACCCTCACTCCCAACAAGAAACTTGATGGCATAAAAGGGAGGGGGTTTGCACATGACACATTCAAATTCTTCATAATCAATCAATCTCAACATAAGACACACATGGCCTCGTAATCCACACGATTGTAGTTAATTCACAACCTAGGCTCCCTCCTCACATACCAACCGACCACAAAGAATCTCAAACTCTCATTAGTTCCACCTCAAGCCATCTGACTACCATCTTGGTTTTTAATTCGATAATCATGACATATTATTATGAAAACTCATAAAGAGACGTGTAATAGAGTTTATGCACTTACCTGGGCAAGCAGCACTATCCAGTGGTGCGTTACCGCAAGCATACATATATATATAACCACATTTATGCATATGCCTACAATGCCTTAACTTGAAATAACACTTAACAAACCAACTAAGCTAATCAAACAGGAATCTCATTGCATTCGAGGTGTTCATTTATTATTTTGAAGTCACGGTTCAGCTATAAACTAAGTAATCACACAAGCATCGATTCTAAGCATGCTTATTTTTTTTCGAAGTCATTAATCGAGCATGAATTTAACTAAGTGTAATGGATCGATTCTAAACATATTTCACTTCGAAGTTACTAAACAAACATGAATTAACTAAGCGTACATATATTGATCCTAAACGTTGATATTTCACTTCGAAGTTATTGAACGAACATGAATTAATTAGGCGTACATATATCGATCCTAAACATTCATATTTCACTTCGAAGTTATTAAACGAACATGAATTAACTAAGTGTACCTGTATCGATTCTAAACATTCATATTTCACTTTGAAGTTACTAAACGAACATGAATTAACTAAGCGCACTTATATCGATCCTAAACATTGATATTTCACTTCGAAGCTACTTTTCAAGCATGTATTAACTAAATATACTTCAATCGATTCTAATCATGCATAACTCATTTGGAAGTTACTTTTCAAGCATGTATTAACTAAATATACTTGAATCGATTCTAATCATGCATAACTCTTTTCGAAGCTACTTTTAAGGCATGTATTAACTAAATATACTTGAATCGATTCTAAACATGCATAACTAATTTCGAAGCTACTTTTCAGGCATGTATTAACTAAATGTACTTGAATCGATTCTAAATATGCATAACTCATTTCAAAGCTACTTTTCAAGCGTTAGTTAACTAAACTAACATATATCGATTCAAGGCATCGTCAGGTTACTTCGAAGTCACTTTCAAGCATAAACTAACTAAACTTAGCATGCATCGATTTAAACAAAATTCAGCTGAAACAGAACATGCATAACTCCAATCGATCTGGCTAATCCTAAACTCACATGCAATGTAACTTAAAGGTTAAACCGATTTTGAAACTACTAATACTTAGTAGATAAGAAACACCCACCTGGACTCCAAGCTAAAGGCTCGAATCCAAGGCTGCTGGCTCGACTATAGGGCTCGAACGACTCCAATCCCCCCGCTCTTGCTTATCGATGCACGAACAGGCCCCATACCACGCCTGAACCCGTGCATTTTGAATCCTAATTTCGCTCAAACGCTCACTCACAGACTTGACCTGGTGGTGGGTGCTTGGGGCTACAAATTTACTCGCAAATTGTAGAGGAATTGGAGTAACTAAAAGTTAGATGGCGCGATTATGCTTCAACTCGCGCATGGGCTTCGAATTACGGCCCAAACCCACCAAAAGCGTGGTGGTTCTTCTCCTTTTTTGCTCAAATTTCACACCAGAGGTTCGGTTGTTAGTGGGGAAGGTTGAATGAGGGGAATTTAGAGTTGGGTTCAGGCAAAAGCGATGGTTTTCGTGCTCCCTTAGCCGTGCGCATGGCGGATAGCAGAGGAGGGAGAAGGAGATGCTGAGGGGAGAGAGAGGGATGTCGGGGTGGGGAGTGGACCGTGAAGGAGAAGGGGAAAAAAGGGGGTGTCCCTCCCTCTCTCTTTCTTTTTATTTTTGTTCCAAGCTACTTAGGAATTGGTACCGCTAGCTTAGTTCGCATCACAAACTCTAAATTCAATAATCAATAACTTGACCATTCATCGATTATTCGTTCCTAAATATACCTAGATTCGATTTAATAAACATCGAACTATATCTAAGGTTAACAACCTAATCGTACTCGAGAAACGACTAAATTAAACTATCAGTACAGTTTAGAGACACAAATAGCATGAATTAACTTTAAAATCAATAATAGCAATCATAATTCTTTTTAATAAAATTATCGTTCACATAAGCACATCGATAATAATTTTAACTCATATAGTTACTAAAGATACGTTTTTATAACGTAAAAAGCCAGATAGTCAGGTTAACTTAAAACAAAGAAGGCGGGTTTTACACTCTTCTCCCCTTAAAAAAATTTCGTCCTCAAAATTCTAAATCTAAGTTCGGCCTTTCCTAGAATGTATGCACATAACTATGATCTACGCGGCAGGTTTTCAAAAGGTTTTATTTTACAGACACTACTTCTTTTAAATCGAAAGAAACTAGCTTATGGTATCCAGTCTCCTCCTCGCCAATCCTCTTCAAGCATCTACTCACTCTATTTAGGCGTCGAGGGCAACTGAGTTGGCATGGAAAACCATACTGGACCTGTTTTTTTTAAAAAAAAGAACATAGACCTTCGAATGTCTACACTCAATTCGCATAGTGGACAGCAACTCCATGCATATGCACCTATGGGTGGGCATCTAGAGGTGTGACAACTGAGACAATATACTTGTAGTCTCATTCTAAAACGTGAATTCAGGTCACCTTTGGGATCACAATGGTTAACTCTGAGATTTCTATAACACATTAGAATAATAAGAACGTCACATAGCATCACATAGTATCATTTAAGCATAATAGCATCACATAGCATTGCATAGTATCAGTAATTCAGTATTCTCAAGTCTAGGATTCCCAAGTAGCATGAAAACATCTAAGACGCATATAGTAAACAATTACAAAATGGAAGCATATGTGACCGACATTTCTATGTTTTTATACCAATTTCGGCTAACTTTTAAGCATTTCATTCATAGCAACTTAGACAGGGCATGCTAAAGTCATACGAGGGAGTCAACTTAATCAACTTCATTTAACAGTATAAAGATATTAGGTTAATCTAAGGTTAAATAATTTACTAGAAGGTTACCACGTTACACTAAGGTAGGAGAGATACCAATTACGCCCTATTGGTAATGAAAGAACTTGAAGTAGCATTCAAGATCACATTGACATCACGTAGGGTTAACATCAAAGCATTGAAGATTAAGAATCACAAATAGCATGAACTAGCATAATCATGTCGATAAGGAGAACTTGGAGAGAAGGTGCTAATGTGGAAATGCAAATTGATGACTTTGATGGTGGGGAGACTTTTCCTAAGGTCACTTCTTGGAGCTGATTGTCTCTTAAGTTATAGGTTCGTGTAATGAATGGGTATGCTCCTAGACAAATTCTGAGCCTGTGGCTTATAGGGGCCTACATGTTCCACTGCACTACTCTGATCAATCAAATAAGGGCAAGGATTTATGAATGCAGGTTTCTAGAGTCGTCTCATCATGCCTCAAATACGGGCGTATACAGTTACTCAGCTATAACAAGCAATCAAGGAATTCATGGGATGTAAATGATGACTCTAAGGTCATACCATGCTACGAATTTCGAGAGTTAAATCGTTTGGATAGTTGGGTCAGATGCCAAAACCAACTCAAGTCAAGCGAGCACCAAGATATGCATTTACTAAGCCAATCATTCATAAGACACTTGAATAACCGTGCATAATGATCTTAAGCAATTATACGGGCTCCCATGACCTTTATACTTTGCATAACATTATGCTCATGCTTCAGAACACATAGACTCACGGCAAGGTCTCACGAAAAGACTTCTAGGCAAGTATATGTGAATGCACCCCTCATTTAAAATCTACGCTCGAGGTTTTACCTCGAGGCTTGTCCCAATTGTTTGGAGTTGGCCAACAATTAACTAACAGGGGTATGAACAATGGCATTATTGGTCTTAGGGATCTACGTTGAGGTTTTGTGACGCATTTATCTTATAGGTACTTATGGAGGTCCGAGGAACTCCTAGTACGGATGAGAAGGTTCTACTTTCTACTACAAGCATCCTTACTTTTACACTTGGTGCTTGTGCTTAAGAAAGTGTTGGGAAGGCATAGATTGTCATCCTAGGAGGTAACGAGGTGATGTATGTGGTGTAACAATTCTAAAGTCTGTTATGTTCTTTCTCCCTTATGCTTTTTAGGCGCATTGGGGTTTGATGTAGCCAGGATACCACTAAGAAGTGCTAAAATGACTTAGTGTATCAGCACTTGGGTTGCCAATTCAAGATACAACCCCTAGGTGTTTAGAGAGCAAACTAGAAGCAAGCTCAATTTCTGATTCAATATGGCGTGATGTGTGTACAAACACAATGAGAGGAGCTTATATACAACTCTCGCTCTTACAATTACAACAGATATCAAAGAAAACACAAGGTACATTTGTCAAATACATCAGCCTAGAACATTACAACATGATTAGAGCTAAAACCAGTAGAAGGGTGACACCTAATGGGGTCATTCTTGCTAATCAAATGAGGCGTCAAGGACCTTAGTGTAAATGGTCGAGTTTAAGCTCGTAGGGTTAATCCAAGCATTATTGCAAAGCAAATGTGAGTCTTTGATTGCAACAGCAAGACCCAACCGAACAATTAGAAAGGTTTCTAATTCGAAGGCATGACCCTAACTCACTAATCGGAAGACTTTAACTTTTAAGGTCCTTAGGTTTTCAAAAGGACATAGTTTAACTGCTTCTAGCTCTCTCTCTACCAACGTTTGAGTACCTCTGCTCACTCCATTATGGGGCCTGAGGAGCAAATCGTACTTTAGAGGCAAAGATGAGCTTAGAGTTAAGGCTTTTCAATCATTCAATTTCAAATCATATGTCCTTTAAACTTTGGATTAAAATCTCCGAGGCATATAAGCGAAACAACTATTGATTGAGCTAACACTTAACTTATCCACGCAAATACAAGTCACTCGCCCTGCACCTTAGCAAATGGTTCTTTCCTCCAACCATTCAGCTCACTCAAGTCGCACCTAACTAGGAAAACGCACTAACATTCACATAAAACTCACATTTGCACACAAGGCAGGCATGTATTACATCATCGTGAACGCATTCCTAAGCAACTATATGAGATGCAAGACTCAGGTTGCGGTCGATGGTCACAGGAGCTTACTCAGATACCATCAATTGTAATACCCCCAGCTCCTAGAACCGAAAACGCTACGTTTTCTCAATTTTCTATATAGATTCCGGGGCAAAAACTGACCGTTTCCAGGTTAAAAATCTTATAATAAACCCCTGCAGATCGACGGAAGCATAAAATATTTTAAAAGAAACTCAACAGCTACACGCCGGATTCATAACTCAACGAGCAACCCACTCAGAGTACATCAAACAAAATAGTTCATTAATATAGGAAAAATGAAAGATACAACTTGACGGTTCATACAACCGGAGTACTAGGACTTACATCCCAAACCGTAACTGATTTCAACTAAAAAGACAACTGACTAAGAAGATGGTTGGCACATATGGCCGTACAGAGCAACTCCTAAACCGAATACACTGCATGAACTAGAATACTTGTTTACAAACATTTACAATACTGGGAATACTTTACATGACTTCGTTAAACACCTAAAGCCCTTTCACATGGGCACTCATGACACCTTGCAGGCAAGAATGGATTCCATCTTGACATAAGTGACTTGGCTCCTACTTGTCGTAATGCAGACTTGGGGAAAATGGGGAAAGAGTAGTGGGATGAGCAACCACACGCTCAGTGAGTGTGCCCTGACCCCCTTAAAATCAAAACCGTTGCAGACAATAATATCTTTAACAGTCACATATTACGTATTCATACTTTACTATCATATTAGGCATTCATAAAATTATTAGGGAAGTATCACTAACCATAAACTTCACTTTAACCACTCAGACACATTTCTAAGTCTCCAAATGACCAAACTTCTTCACTAATAGGCAGTCAAACACTTAAGCAAGCATCGAAGCTAAGCATATAACTTTCTTTCATAGATTATGTGATATAATTTATGATTTATGCTTTGTCTATTTAATTCACTCATATGAGATGCTAAACATATGAAGCAGAGATTATGCCACGAACTTTCATTAGCTAAACATGCACAATCAAACTCATATGCTCGATGCATTACAAGGCTATGGCCATGCTGTACTTGGAATTTCATTTATACTACACTTACATTCTTATTCACATGATGTGCATGAAAATCTTTCTTTTGTTTTTCTGAAAACACTTTACTTAGCCTCTTTAGGCTCATAAGAATTCTTTTCTTAGCCTCTTTGGGCTCATATTCTTAAAGGAATCTCTTTCATATTGGCCTTATAATGACCCTTAAAAACTTTCTTTCTGGAATACTTAAAAAGGCAAAACGCTGACTATTTTTCTTACTTACTAGGAAATTACTCTGGATATAAGATCATCGTAAAGTGCTGTTTGGGAGAGATCTGCACTCAATTCCAGTGAGATTAACTCACACTAAGCTCCTACTCCTGGGATAACAACTAACTTTTGGACCTTAACCCTCATCAGGATCTCTAGGGATTACTCCCTAGGCCAGGGATTCTCCCGTTCAAGTACGTTCACTCCCATCTATTGTCCCTAAGCACTTATCTTAGCCATTTAAACTGGTCATAATTACTAATAAATTTGCTGCCTCTTACAGCGAAATCCTTTTTCATACAACACACTCTCTTTTTATTTAAATTCTTTAGAGATTGCCCCATTCAAGTGAGTTCACTCCCAAAATTGTATTTGCATAGTTAAAATAGGCCATCATTTGCTAATAGTTATGGCTACTATTAGTTACAAAACATGAAAAACTTCCTTTTTCAAACTCACCTCACCCGCAACAAGAAACTTGATGGGATAAAAGGGAGGAGGTTTACACGTAACACATTCAAACACTTCATAATCAATCAATCTCAACATAAGCCATACATGGCCTTGCAATCCACACGATTGCGATTAATTCACAACCTAGGCTCCCTCGTCACATAGCAACTGACCACAAAGAACCTTAAACTCTCATTAGTTCCACCTTAAGCCATCCGACTACAATCTCGGTTTTCAATTCGATAATCATAGCATATTATTATGAAAACTCATAAAGAGACGTGTAATAGGGTTCATGCACTTACCTAGGCAAGCAACACCATCCTGCAGTGCATTACCGCAAACATACATATATATATAACCACATTTACGTATACGTCTACAATGCCTTAACTTGAAATAACACTTAACAAACCAACTAAACTAATCAAACAGGAATCTTGTCATATTCAAGGTGTTCATTTATTATTTCGAGGTCACGGTTCAGCTATAAACAAAGTAATCACACAAGCATCGATTCTAAGCACGCTCATTTCTTTTTGAAGCCATTAATCGAGCATAAATTTAACTAAGTGTACATGGATCGATTCTAAACATTCATATTTCACTTCGAAGTTACTAAATGAACATGAATTAACTAAGCATACATATGTCGATCCTAAACATTCATATTTCACTTCGAAGCTACTTTTCACGCATGCATTAACTAAATATACTTGAATCAATTTTAAATATGCATAACTCATTTGGAAGCTACTTTTCAAGCATGTATTAACTAAATATACTTGAATCGATTCTAAACATGCATTACTCATTTCGAAGATACTTTTCGGGCATGTATTAACTAGATACACTTGAAACGATTCTAAATTTGCATAACTCATTTCGAAGCTACTTTTCAAGCGTTAGTTAACTAAACTAACAAATATCGATCAAGGCATCGTTAGGTAACTTCGAAGTCACTTTCAAGCATAAACTAACTAAACTTAGCATGCATCGATTTGAACTAAATTCAGCTGAAACAGCACATGCATAACCCCAATCGATCTGACTAATCCTAAACTCACATGTAACACAACTTAAAGGTTAAAACGATTTCGAAACTACTAATACTTAGGAGGCAAGAAACACCCACCTGGACTCCAAGCTAAAGGCTCGAATCTAAGGCTGCTAACTCGACTCTAGGGCTCGAACAACTCCAATCCCCCGGCTCTTGCTCATCAACGCACGAATAGGCCCCATACCATGCCTAAACCCGCACATTTCGAACCCTAATTTCGTTCAAACGTGCACTCACAGACTTGAACTCGTGGTGGGCGCTTGGGACTATGAATTTACTCGCAAATTGTAGAGGAATCGAAGTAACTAAAAGCTAGATGGCACGGTTATGCTTCGACTCACGTCAGGGCTTCGAATCGCCGCCCAAACCCACTAAAAGCATGGTGGTTCTTCTCCGTTTTTGCTCAAATTTCATACCAAAGGTTCGGTTGTTAGTGGGAAAGGTTGAATGAGCGGGATTTCAATTTGGTTTCAGGCAAAACCGATACTTTTCGAGCTTCCTTAGCCGTGCGCATGGTGGATAGCAAAAAATGAAGAAGGAGATGTTGAGGAGAGAGAGAGGGATGTTAGGGTGGGGAGTGGGCCGTGAAGGGGAAGAGAAAATGAGGAAGTCCCGTGATTTTACTAAAATGCCCCTCCCTCTCTCTTTCTTTTTATTTTTGTTCCAAGCTGCTTAGGAATCGGTACCGCTAACTTAGTTCGCGTCCCATACTCTAAATTCAATAATCGATAACTTGACCATTCATCGATTATTCATCCCCAAATATATCTAGATTCGATTTAATAAACATCGAACTATATCTAAGGTCAACAACCTAATCATACTCAGGAAACGACTAAATTAAACTATCGGTATAGTTTAGAGACACAAATAGCACAAATTAACTTTAAATCAACAATAGCAATAATAATTCTTTCAATAAAATTATCGTTCACATAAGCACATCGATAATAATTTTAGCTCATAAAGTTACTAAAAATACGATTTTATAATGTAAAAAGCAAGATAGTCAGGTTAACTTAAAACAAAGAAGGTGGGTCTTACACTCCTCCCCCCTTAAAAGAATTTCATCCTCGAAATTCTAAATCTAAGTTCGGTCTTTCCTAGAATGTACGCACACAACTATGATCTATACGGTAGGTTTCAAAAAGGTTTCATTTTGCAGACACTGCTTCTTTTAAATCGAAAAAAACTGGCTTATGGTATCCAATCTCCTCCCGCCAATCCTCTTCAAGCATCTACTCACTCTATTTAGGCGCCGAGGGCAAATCGGATTGAAGAGGGGCAACTGAGTTGGCATAGGAAACCATACTGGGCTTGTTTTTTTTAAAAAAAAAATGAACATAGACCTTCAAATGTCCAGACTCAATTCGCATAGTAGACGGCAACTCCATGCATATGCACCCATGGGTGGGCATCTAGAGGTGTGACAACTGAGACAATATACTAGTAGTCTCATTCTAAAACATGAATGCAAGTCACTTTGGGATCACAATGGTTAACTCTGAGATTTCTATAACACATTAGAATAATAAGAACATCACATAGCACCACATAGTATCATTTAAGCATAATAGCATCACATAGCATTGCATAGTATCAGTAATTCAGTATTCTCAAGTCTAGGATTCCCAACCAACATGAAAATGTCTAAGACGCATATAGTAAGCAATTACAAAATGGAAGCATATGTGACCGACATTTCTATGCTTCTATATCAATTTCGGCTAACTTTTAAGCATTTCATTCATGGCAACTTAGAAAGGGCATGCTAAAGTCATATGAGGGAGTTAACTTAATCAGCTTCACTAAAAGCATCAAGATATCAGGTCAATCTAAGGTTAAATAATTTACTAGAAGGTTACCACGTTGCACTAAGGTAAGAGAGATATCAATTACGCCCTATTGGCAATGAAAAAACTTGAAGTAGCATTCAAGATCACATTGACATCACGTAGGGTTAACATCAAAGCATTAAAGATCAAGAATCACAAATACCATGAACTAGCATAATCATGTCGATAAGAAGAACTTGGAGAGAAGGTGCTAATGTGGAAATGCAAGTTGATGACTTTGATGGTAGGGAGACTTTTCCTAAGGTCACTTCTTGGAGCTGATTGTCTCTTAAGTTATAGGTTCGTGCAATGAATGGGTATGCTCCTAGACAAATTCTGAGCCTGTGGCTTATAGGGGCCTACATGCTTCGCTGCACTACTCTGATCAATCAAATAAGGGCACTGATATATGAATGCAGGTTTCTAGGGTCGTCTCATCATGCCTCAAATACGGGCGTATGCAATTACTCAGCTATAACAAGGAATCAGGGAATTCATGGGATGTAAATGACAACTCTAATGTCATACCATGCTACGAATTTTGAGAGTTAAATTGCTTGGATAGCTAGGTCAGATGCTAAAACCAACTCAAGTCAAGCAAACACCAAGATATGCGTTTACTAAGCCAATCATTCATAAGACACTTAAATAACCGTGCATAATGATCTTAAGCAATTATACGGTCTCCCATGACCTTTATACTTTGCTTAACATTAAGCTCATGCTTCAAAACATATAGACTCATGGTAGTGTCCCACGAAGACACTTCTAGGCAAGTATACGTGAATGCACCCCTCATTTAAAATCTACGCTCGAGGTTCTGCCTCGATGTTTGTCCCAACTGTTTGAAGTTGGCCAACAATTAACTAACAGGGGTAAGAACAACGACGTTATTGGTCTTACAGATCTTCATTGAGGTTTTGTGACACATTTGTCTCACAGGTACTTATGGAGGTCCGAGGAACTCCTATTACGGATGAGAAGGTTCTACTTTCTACTATAAGCATCCTTACTTCTACACTTGGTGCTTGTGCTTAAGAAAGTGTTGGGAAGGTATAGATTATCGTCCTAGGAGGTAACGAGGTGATGCATGTGGTGTAACAATTCCAAAGTCTGCTATGTTCTTTCTCCCTTGTGCTTTTTAGGCATATTGGAGTTTGATATAGCCAGGATACCACTAAGAAGTGCTAAAATGACTTAGTGTATCACCACTTGGGTTGCCGACTTAAGATACAGCCCCTAGGTGTTTGGAGAGCAAACTAGAAGCAAGCTCAATTTCTGATTCAATATGGCGTGATGTGTGTACAAACACAATGAGAGGAGCTTATATACAACTCTCGCTCTTGCAATTACAATGGATATCAAAGAAAACACAAGGTACATTTGTCAAATACATCAGCCTAGAACATTACAACATGATTAGAGCTAAAACCAGTAGAAGGGTGACACCTAATGGGGTCATTCTTGCTAATCAAGTTAGGCGTCAAGGACCTTAGTGTAAATGGTTGAGTTTAAGCTCGTAGGGTTAATCTAAGCATTATTGTAAAGTAAATGCGAGTCTTTGATTGCAACAGCAAGACCCAACTGAACAATTAGAAAGGTTTCTAATGCGAAGGCATGATCCTAACTCACTAATCAGAAGACTTTAACTTTCAAAGTCCTTAAGTTTTCAAAAGGAAATAGTTTAATTGCTTCTAGCTCTCTCTCTCCCAACCTTTGACTACGTTTGCTCACACCATTATGGGGCCGAAGGAGCAAATCGTACTTTAGGGGCAAAGATGAGCTTAGAGATAAGGCTTTCCAATCATTCAATTTCAAATCATATGTTCTTTAAACTTTGGATTAAAAGCTCCAAGGCATATAAGCGAAACAACTTTCGATTGAGCTAACACTTAACTTATCCACGAAAATACGAGCCACTCGGCCTACACCTTAGCAAATGGTTCTTTCGTCCAACCATTCATCTCACTCAAGCCGCACCTAACTAGGTAAACGCGCTAACATTCACATAAAACTCACATTTGCATACAAAGCAGACATGTATCACGTCATCGTGAACGCATTCCTAAGCAACTATGTGAGATGTGAGACTCAGGTCATGGCCGATGGTCATAGGACCTTGCTCTGATACCATCAATTGTAACACCCCCAGACCCTAGAGTCGGAAGTGCTATGTTTTCTCAACTTTTTATATAAATTCCGGGGCAAAACGGACAGAGTTTTCCTAAAAACTGACCGTTTTCAGGCTAAAAGCCTTATAATAAACCCCTGCAGATCAACAAAAGTGTAAAACATTTTAAAAGAAGCTCAACGGCTACACGCCGGAATTCATAACTCAACGAGCAAGCCGCTCAGAGTACATCAAACAAAATAGCTCATTAATATAGGAAAAGTGAAAGATAAAACTCGACGGTTCACACAATCAGAGTACTGGGGTTTACATGCCAAACCGTAACTGATTTCAACTAAAAAGACAACTGACTGATAAGATGGTTGGCACACATGGCCATACAGAGCGACTCCTAAACCGAATACAGTGCATGAACTAGAATACTTGTTTACAAACATTTACAATACTGGGAATAGTTTACATGACTTCGTTAAACACGTAAAGCCCCTTCAAATGGGCACACATGACACCTTGCAGGTAAGAATGGATTCCATCGTGACATAAGTGATTTGGCTTCTACTTGTCGTAATGCAGACCTGGGGAAAAAGGAGAAAGAGTAGTGGGATGAGCAACCACATGCTAAGTGAGTGTCCCCTGACCCCCTTAAAACCAAAACCGTTGCAAACAATAATATATTTAATAGTCACATATCACGTATTCATACTTTACTATCATATTAGGCATTCATAAAATTCTTAGGGAAGTATCACTAACCATAAACTTTATTTGAACCACTCAAACATATTTCTAGGTCTCTAAATGACCAAACTTCTTTACTAACGGGCAGTCAAATACTTAAGCAAGTATCGAGGCTAAGCACAGAACTTTCTTTCATGGATTATGTGATGTAATTTGTGATTTATGCTTTGTCTATCTAATTCACTCATATGAGATGCTGAACATATGAAGTAGAGATTATGCCACGAACTTTCATTAGATAAACATGCACAATCAAACTCATATGCTCGATGCATTACAAGGGTATGGCCATGCTGTACTTGAAATTTCATTTATACAGCACTTACATTCTTATTCACATGATGTGCATGGAAATCTTTCTTTTCTTTTCTTTTCCTGAATACACTTTACTTTGCCTCTTTAGGCTCATAAGAACTTTTTTCTTAGCCTCTTTGGGCTCATATTCTTAAAAGAATCTCTTTCATATTGGTCTCATAATGACCCTTAAAAACTTTCTTTCTGAAATACTTAAAAAGGCGAAATGCCGACTGCTTTTCTTACTTATTAGGAAATTACTCTGCGTATAAGATCATTATAAAGTGCTGGTTTGAAGAGATCTACACTCAATTCCAGTGAGATTAACTTACACTAAGCTCTTACTCCCGGCATGACAACTAACTTTTGGACCTTAACTCTCGTCAGGGTCTCTAAGGATTACTCCCTAGGCTAGGGATTCCCCCGTTCAAGTAGGTTCACTCCCATCTATTGTCCCTAAGCGCTTATCTTAGCCATTTAAACTGGTCATAATGATTAATAAGTTTGCTGCCTCTCACAGCGAAATCCTTGCTCATACAACGCACTCTCTTTTTATTTAAATTCTTTAGGGATTCCCCCGTTCAAGTGAGTTCACTCCCAAAATTGCATTTGCATAGTTGAAATAGGCCATCATTTGCTAATAGTTATGGCTACTATTAGTTACAAACACGAAAAACTTCCTTTTTCAAACTCACCCTCACTCGCAACAAGAAATTTGATGGCATAAAAGGGAGGGGGTTTGCACGTAATACATTCAAACACTTCATAAGCAATCAATCTCATCAAAAGCCCCACATGGCCTCGCAATCCACACGATTGCGGTTAATTCATAACCCAGGCTCCTTCCTCACATAGCAACCGACCACAAAGAACCTCAAACTCTCATTAGTTCCACCTCAAGCCATCCAACTACCATCTCGTTTTTCAATTCGATAATCATAACATATTATCATGAAAACTCATAACGAGACATGTAATAGCATTTATGCTATTACCTTGGCAAGTAGCACCATCCAGCGGTGCGTCACCACAAGCATACATATATATATAACCACATTTACGTATTCGTCTACAATGCCTTAGCTTGAAATAACACTTAATAAACCAACTAAACTAATCAAACAAGAATCTTATCGCATTTGAGGCGTTCATTTGTTATTTCGAAGTCACGGTTCAGCTATAAACTAACTAATCACACAAGCATCGATTCTAAACACACTCATTTCTTTTCGAAGCCATTAATCGAGCATGAATTTAACTAAGTGTACATGGATCGATTCTAAATATTCATATTTCACTTCGAAGTTACTAAACGAACATGAATTAGATAAGCGTACATATATTGATCCTAAACATTCATATTTCACTTCGAAGTTATTAAACGAATATAAATTAACTAAGCGTACATATATCGATCCTAAACATTCATATTTCACTTCAAAGTTATTAAAAGAATATGAATTAACTAAGTGCACATGTATCAATTCTAAACATTCATATTTCACTTCAAAGTTACTAAACGAACAAGAATTAACTAAGCGTACATATACCGATCCTAAACATTGATATTTCACTTTGAAGCTACTTTTCAAGCATGTATTAACTAAATATACTTGAATCGATTCTAAACATGCATAACTCATTTGGAAGCTACTTTTCACGCATGTATTAACTAAATATACTCGAATCGATTCTAAATATGTATAACTCATTTCGAAGCTAGTTTTCAAGTGTTAGTTAACTAAACTAACATATATCGATTCAAGGCATCGTTAGATTACTTCGAAGTCACTTTCAAGCATAAACTAACTAAACTTAGCATGAATCGATTTAAACTAAATTCACCTGAAATAGAATATGCATAATCCCAATCGATCTGACTAATCCTAAACTCACATGCAACACAACTTAAAGGTTAAAACGATTTCGAAACTACTAATACATAGGAGGTAAGAAACATCCACCTGGACTCCAAGCTAAAGGCTCGAATCCAAGGCTGCTGGCTCGACTTTAGGGCTCGAAGAACTCCAATCCCCTAACTCTTGCTCATCAACGCATGAATAGGCCTCATACCACGCCTAAACTCGTGCATTTCGAACCCTAATTTCGCTCAAACGCTCACTCACAGACTTGAACACGTGGTGAGTGCTTGGGGCTACAAATTTACTCGCAAATTGTAGAGGAGTCGAAGTAACTAAAAGTTAGATGGCACGGTTATGCTTTGACTCGCGTCTGGGCTTCGAATCGCTGCCCAAACCCACCAAAAACGTGGTGGTTTTTCTTCGTTTTCGCTAAAATTTCGCACCAGAGGTTCGGTTGTTAGTGGAGAAGGTTGAATGAGGGGGATTTTGAGTTGGGTTCTAGCAAAACCGATGGTTTTCGAGCTCCGTTGGCCATGCGCATGGTGGATAGTAGAGGAGGAAGAAGGAAATGCTGAGGGGAGAGAGAGGGATGCCAGGGTGGAGAGTGGG
>JAKOGI010003073.1:0-5000 GCA_029747015.1 Carnegiea gigantea | reverse complement strand
GGAAACTTATGCTTGAATTGATTGAAGAACTTGAAATCCACAAGCTTGAATCCCCAAAATACAAACAACTAAAATCCTAATCTAATCCCTTCAAAGGGGTTTTTATTGGTTAAAAACCTAAACTAAACTACCCTAAGGAAGTCGAAGAAAAAAAAAAGCCCCCGAACAAGGTCGAGAAAAGAGGATTAAATAGAAGACAAGGCGGGCCGCGAAGAACCGAAAGAAACAAAGGGGGCACGACCGTGCCTAGGTGGCACGGCTGCACCGTGCCACGTGGTGGCACGGGGTGGCCGTGCCACCTTGCTGGCCGGCTGTCCCGGCTGGCTCCCGTTTTTCCGCCTTTTCGCCTGTTTTGATCCTTTTCTGCCCTTTTTCGCGACATTTGCTTGGTTCAACTTATTACCTGTAAGAATAAACAAAACAAGTAAAAATCTCAAAGAATACTTAATAAAACAAGAAAAACTCTAAAGATTACGTTATTATACGAGCTAAGATTAGGTGAAAAGGGCACGTAAAATGCGACAAATTATCGCCTAACAAATACCCCCACACCTATCTTTTGCTCGTCCTCGAGCAAAACAAAAGAAAAACTAATCTAGAAACCTAACTCACTTTCGCAGGAATCGCGATTGCATTTAGCGTATGCAACAAGCCCTTTAAACCCCTTGGTTCCCCCAAGTGGACGAGTAAGGTCTCGTGAGGGTTTGCAGAAGATATACCCACAAAATCTCAAAAAAAAGAAAAACAAAGAAAAGAAAACCAAAAGTCGAAAAATAAAAGTAGCAAAACACAATATATACATGGGGATAAACTGTACACAATCGAATCAACCAAAACCACCTAATAGCTCAAATATTAGTCTGTACACAGGCATTATATGCATTTCAGGACACATCATCCCAAAGAATGGCATCCAGACATCAGCTTTTCACCCCACGACGCATGAGAACATTGAATCCATCCTGGTGCCTAGTGTGCAAGTGTATCATCACCCTGAAACTAAGCCTACCAAAACCAAACTCAATCCCACGTAATTGACACAAGCTACCTTTTTGATTGGCTAGCATAGAAAGCAGGCTTCCCCAGTAGCAGTATTGCCTCAAAGGGTAACACCCAGTAGCGCATGCCTCAAAGGGGTACTTGTCATTTCCAACTCTTTTCTTCCCCACTTTCTTTTCTTTCCATTATTATTTTTTTTCAATACAAACTCATGTTACGCCTCAAAGGGATACACCCAGTAGCGCTTGAATTTGTTTGTTTTTGCTTTTGTTTTGGAAAAAGAAAGGGGGTGCCAGCACATATAAAGGGAACTGTGCAGTAGACAATGGGAGAGTCGATCGTGGAAGACTAAGAATTCAGGATGATGACAATACATGAATTCAGGACTGGATTGCAAAATTACGATGGACTGTTGGGGTTAGAACTGAGGTCTAAAACGACAGATTGGGGATGAATATCTATCATACACATTATACTTATATACGAGCTAACAGTCAAGGTATCAGGGATCAAGGCTGATCAAAATAGTACAAAACTCCCCTAAATGCAAAAAGAAAAGAAAAATTTGTACAAAAAGGAGAAAAAAATGAAAAAGTTATACAAAAATGAAAAATTTTCACCAAAAAAAAATAAAAAGAAAAGGGGAGATGACCCCACCCCCACACCTAAATCTCACAATGTCCTCATTGGGAGCCGTGAGTCATCACCAACACACAAAAATAAAGAAAGACAAAATCAAACACAAGAAAAACAAAAATCGACAAAAATATACACAAGCTAAAACACTCTCCCAAAAAATACAATTCTCACTCAAAACAACAACACGATCACACATAAATACAAACTAACACCACCAAAAATAAATGTAGACCAATCAAATAACACCACCAATCACAACACAATAAAAATCTACAAAGATACAAAAATGGTGATCATAGCCAATAACGGCTCAACAACATCCAAATTTCACCACAAGATGATCACCAACTAAAAACACAATCCTAATATTCACAACTAAACAAAAACAAAAAGGGAAGAAAAGAAAAATAAAAAGAAGGGGGGGAAGAGAAGAGTGAGAACGAATATACCAGGTCGGGTAAAGAATGTACCCAAACTACACCTCGCTAGGACGAGGTTGGGGAAGCGCGAGGAGCATCAGCCACTCCTCGGCGGCGTTCAGGACGCGCATCGGCAACTCAGATGCTGTCAACGCTCGCAGAAGTTTATCAAACACCTGAGCCTGCAACTCAGATGAGTGTAAGTAGGAGCACTTAAACAGGAATGCAGAAATAATAGTAAGTGCTCTCCTAAATTTATCAAATGCCTTAGAAAAATCAGTAGAATGATTGAATTCAATAGGAAAGATGATTTTTCCAGGCATGTCCTCTAGGTATAGACTATAAGGGTCAGGGGAGGGGTCATACCCTCTAAAGGCACCTAGGGACTCCATACAGTCTATCTCATTCCCCTCAAGCATATCATGACATGCAACGAGTGATAAATTATGGTACTCAGGGGAAGAGGAGGGTAGTGAACATGAAGAAGCATGAGAAATATCAAGGGAGTTGAGGGATACATGGTCAGTAAGATCAGGACTAGATGAAACTACAGCCACAGCATCCACACAGGACTCCCCCTCGAGAATCTTGTCAAGATCCTGCACCTCACTACAAGTACCGTCTGACTCAAGACAGAAATCATCCCCATCGACCCTAGCACCAACACAAAATGTCGCACCTACCCCGAACTCCGTCGACTGAGCTAAAGGGAAAGGTGGATCAGGACAGGTCAAAGTGTTGTCCTTAAATGTGCTAGGTAGGGATGGAGCAACAAGAGGTAGAGTAGGTAAGGGAGGGTCGAGCACCTCCTCTAGTCCGGACTCTAGAGGAGGAAAGGACGCACCATCATCACACAGATTGACATCAAGTCTAGGAGCACTAGAACTAGGGTCAATCTTGGGTGATAGGTCATACTCCCTCGATTTATTAACAATCTCAGCAAACTCAACTTGTTGCTTGTTCATGGCCTCTATCATACTAGAAATTCTAGCAAAACCATCAGCAGAAATACGATAGGGACAAGAAACACTATCATGGTCAGAACGATGGCAGATCTCACATGCAAGAGGTGTATAATTAGGAATGCAGGGGGATGGGATGGATGAAGTAAATTGACTAGTCTCAAATTCATAAGTATCCCTAGCCAACCACTCAAGTAATTCCCAAGCTTCATCAACGTTTCGAGCACAGAAATCCCAATGCTCCAAAAGAGCACGGGTCTCACAAGTCACACCCTCATAGACTATGTTCAAAATTTCCCACTTCTCGAAGTAATAACCACAATGAGCAAGAAAAGCATGTAATCTATCATAGTATTGCCAAAACAATTCATGCTCATGTTGAGGGAAGTGGAAAGGAGACATATTTTCTTTTTTTTTTTTTTTTGAAATTTTTGATTTTTTGATTTTTTTTGGATTTTCTAAAGGCCTAGTCTCGAATGCTGAAGTAAACCCCAATATTGAAAAACGCCAATTCCCCGGCAACGGCGCCAAAAACTTGTTGCAAGAAAAACAGAGTTTTAATATTTATAAACCCCAAGTGCAAGGTGTATCGTTGAGTACTTGGGGTGTCGTCCGCAGGGAATTGTGTTTCCAACTACCAGAGCTAACTAAAGCGTCTCAAGCTAGGCAGGATCGAAGGGTGAAGGAGGGGGAACTAAACTACGTTATAAACACAGAAACAAACGACTTGGAGTTGTGATTTTACCAATGGATAAACTAACTAACCAAGATGAGTCCTAACCTACCCAAACCACACTACGAACTAGAGATGGTCGGTTGCATCATCAAAGACCACCCAAGCCCTCTCTCAAGGGTCATGAGCTAGTCTAACTCGCGTAACCACCTACTTTCGTGGGGTTAGCCGAATTAGACCACAAAACTAGCAACCCCGGACCTAGCTCGATTCGGATACTACTTTCGTGTCCCGAACTCGCCCATTCCCTCTCCCACACTAGCAAATTGACCTCACCTCTCAGCATAAGTCAATCGCCCAAAAATATAGATGAAAACCCTCTCAGGCATTTCATCGAACACTTGGCGGGCGTGAAGGAAAACTCTAAGTTCTAGGCATAGATTGGGTGTGGTTAGGCCTAGTACAGGATCAATTAGCCATCAAGAGGCTAATCATAATTCAAGCCAACACAATCTACCAACAAATCATGAAAAACGCGTGAAAACCTAAACTAACCAACAAGAACATAAACTTGAAGAGCAAAACGAAGGGAATGAAATAAAACGAATCTAAACAACTAAACAACATAAATTAACAATGAAAACTAAACGAATAAACTTACACAAAACAAATACAAGAATTAAAATTAACAAAACATAAACAAGAATAACAATGAAATAAATAGAGAAAAGGAAGAGGGAAACTTATGCTTGAATTGATTGAAGAACTTGAAATCCACAAGCTTGAATCCCCAAAATACAAACAACTCAAATCCTAATCTAATCCCTTCAGAGGGGTTTTTATTGGTTAAAAACCTAAACTAAACTACCCTAAGGAAGTCGAAGAAGAAGCCCCCGAACAAGGTCGAGAAAAGAGGATTAAATAGAAGACAAGGCGAGTCGCGAAGAACCGAAAGAAACAAAGGGGGGGCACGACCGTGCCTAGGTGGCACGGCTGCACCGTGCCACCTTGCTGGCCGGTCGTCCCGGCTGGCTCCCGTTTTTCCGCCTTTTCGCCTGTTTTGATCCTTTTCTGCCCTTTTTCGCGACATTTGCTTGGTTCAACTTATTACCTGCAAGAATAAACAAAACAAGTAAAAATCTCAAAGAATACTTAATAAAACAAGAAAAACTCTAAAGATTACGTTATTATACGAGCTAAGATTAGGTGAAAAGGGCATGTAAAATGCGACAAATTATCGCCTAACAATATATATCTATCTATCTATCTATCTATATATATATATATATATATATATATATATATATA
>JAKOGI010003072.1:0-69222 GCA_029747015.1 Carnegiea gigantea | reverse complement strand
ATATGCACATATATACATACATACATACGTGCATACTTACATGCGTACACCTTTGTTTCGGTAGTGGGATTTTTGTTCTATATTCTAAAAAGTACTATTTTGAGCTTCGCATAGTGTTGGTAGATTTAAAGAAACCATATGGTAGTGTATCTCGTGAGGTCATGGGAGGTTTGGGAATAGAAAGAGGTAGGTTCATCTCATAAGAAGGCTCATGGAATTATATAGGGATAGGAAAAAGGATCGTCAAATGGTGTTCATAGATCTAGAGGAAGTGTATGATAGAGTACCACATACGGTGTTATGGGGGCATTTAGGGAGCAAAGAGGTGTCAGAGATGTACGTCCGAGCTATCAACGATATGTATAAGGGAGCAAAAACAAGTGTAAGGACCTCAGGAGGAGACACAGAGGACTTTGCTCTCGACATTTGGCTCCATCAAGGGTTTGCTTTAAGTTTGTTTCTTTTCAATATTGTTGTAGATGTACTAACAAAAGGGATTCATGAAGAGGCACCTTGGTGTATGCTGTTTGCATATGATATTGTTTTTATCAATGAGACTAGAGATGGTCTTAACAGCAAGTTAGAGCAATAAAGACATACCTTAGAATCTACAAGAGCAGATCAAGGATTAAATACTTAAAATGTGGTTTCAGTGGTGAGGCAGTTGGGCAAGAAGTCATCGTGGGTGGTGTGGCAATACAAAGGATTGAAAAGTTCAGGTAGTTAGGCTCGATCATTGGGGAGAAAAGAGATATTAACAATCGTATTAACCAACTAATTAGAGTTGACAAAATAGAGGAATGCTTTCGAAGCATTGTCTAATAAGAAAAATCCTATAGGATTGAAAAGGAATGTTTGTCGCATGGTAGTCAGACCAACTTTGTTGTATGGTTCAGAGCGATGGCCAATAAATAAGACTCAAGTCCAAAGGTTGATGGCAGTAGAGATGAGAATCATGTGATGGATGTGTGGAGATATGAGATTGGATGGGAATAAAGTGATTAGAGAGAGAATTGCACCCATAGAAGATAAGAAGAGGGAGACTAGACTAAGATGGTTTGATCATGGTAAGAGGAGAAGCGAGAATGCACCAGCGAAAGAGTGCGAGACGACTGACCTTTCAGAGTGAAGGAAAGATAGAAAACGGCCAAAGAAAAGTTGTAACGATGTGATTAAAAATGATTTGAAGTTTGTAGGTCTAACATAGGATATGGCACACAAAAGAAGTTTGTGGAGATCTAGGATTAAAGTTGCATATCATAGGTCGCGTGTTTCCAATCCTTCTTTTAGGTTTTAGGAGTGGTGATTGTTGCATTTTATACTGGCTATTATTCTTTTTTGCATGTGATGCATTCATATAGGCTAGTAGATTGATCCTCGCAAGATTATTTTATAGCACCTCTGATTGCTTGAGTAGTTCTCTTGATGCATTTGAGGTGTCCCCCCTCTCCGCCACCCCCGATTATTTGAATATAGACTGCTATTGGCAAGACTAGTGGTTTGTCGCCACTTGCAGGCCAAGATATGCAAAACTCTTAACACTCATTTGTTGTTCATGTTAATTTATGTTTTTTTAAGTAATTTAGGTCTTGTACTTGCTAAATTAGTTTACAAATCCATTTTCAACTTCTAAATATCTTTTTAAAACCTTTGGTATGACTGTGTACATTTGGATCTCCCAAATCCCATAAAAACAGGACCCATATTGAAAATCATTGTTATTGTTGCTATTGTTGTTTTGTTGTATTCTAAAAAATGTTATTCCACCATTTAAAATAAAAATTACATAATTAAATTAAAGCATAAGCAATATTCTATCTATTTTATTCATAGAAAAAAATCTTCCACCTATTTTACTGATAAAGATGATTACAACATGATCGAGGTTACATATAAGTCTTATTCATATAGGTTGTATATGAGTCTTATTCATCATCTAAATAACACCCTTCCTTGTGTCTTTAAAAATAACTTAAGGAAATATGAAACACTTACATCACTGTCATTAATTTATGCTGTGTTTCGGTCGATTGCACGTTTTCTATTTCTTTTAATATGTATATTTTCGTTTGGGATTGAATACAATTAAATATTGATGTGTATAGTTTTATTTTTTCCAATTATAATTATAATTAAATATATTAAATTTTTGAAATTTGAGTCTATGATATAGACAATGAATGACACAATGCCATGAACATAGGAAAGGATCTATAAACAATTTATAATTATAATATACATATATTTGAACGGTATACTTTCCCAATCCCAAACAGTTATAAAAAATAAAATCTAACATAGATAAACATACAATTAGTGGTTAATATTCAAGGGATTCAACGATTGTGCCCTTCCTCTAGCAACTCCCCCAAAAAAAAGATCAAAGTCACAAGAAATGTGTAAATTTACTTGAAATGGAATAGCTCTTCATAAATAAACTCATATAAGTTCCAAAATATGATAGTTTCTGTAATATTGTAACAAATAACAATATGATGTAACTAATCTTTTACATTATAGAGACTATTTAAACCCATAAAATACTTTATATACATCGATATTACCAAAAAAAAGTCTAAGCCAGAATTAAACACAGGTGTACAGCAGTAACTTAACAAGTTACACTAAACTACCACTCCTACCTTATTCAATTCAAAACAATTTACCCTATGAAAAATTCAAAATTTTTCATGAGGATGCTTGAGCTTTTTTACATACAAACATAACACTGTTGGATACACATGCAGCATGAGTATTGTACGAATCATACGTTCATTTATTGCTACATGCGATTATGGATGATCACATAGGTAAACCACGGGTATTTATTATGGATCTTCCACAACATCGTGAAGTAGAAGTATCAGTCATCCTTATTACACCAATTTGTTCAAAGCAAAAGATTCATTACTTATGAAATACTAATATTAGATACACCAGATGGACAATATGTGATTTAAACTTCAATTTTATCATTCTCAAAAGTTTAATTTTCTGTGCAGGTACAAGAAGAGGATGTAGACTCTTCATCATTGGTGCCATAAATGAACTTATTATGACGTCATTTACAGTAAATTTTTGCTGCATTTGGATTACCTATTATCACTGCCATACTTACATCTTATCGTTTACAAGTTTTTTTAATTGTTGAGTTCCAATAGTTATGTCCGAAATTGCTATCTAATTATATTTTTCAATAAATTTGATGCTTTTTCGAAATTACAATATTAATTTTGGCAACAATGAGCATTTGGCTATTATTTTTAACAATATACACATATATTCAACATGTCTATTTTATCATGTGTTGCGCAATATGGGTCCATAAAAGTATATTTAATGAGACTATTTATAACATGTGGACCTATGGTCCTACACCTGGGCGCTTGGACCTTTAATGTTGACCGGAGTAGACAGCACTCATGTTCCCCTTTTTAATTTTTTTTTTTTTTTTAAAATCAAGGTAGTAGCGCACATATTTTTAGCCTTACGTACCAAACAAACATAAAAAAAATTGTTGCGGTATATTTGCCCTGCCTCATTGACTGTACCGAGTCAATGGTCCCATGTGAAGTAACATTAAAAGAAGGGAAAAAAAATCATGTCCTTTGACAATATATTCACACATAGCAAAAACAGAATGTGTCATGTTCGACTTCTATGCTAAATCTAACCTATTTTCATCTTAAATCTTTTAATGTCTATCAATATTTCTTAGTTCAAACCACCCCCGGTCAAATTCAATAGAAATGCCCAAGGGAGTGCATAATAATTGTATGAATTTGACCTTATGTAAGTGTCTTATTTAAGAGTGTGAAATAGCTCAATTGCTAAAATTTGTTAAAAGAGTATGGCTCAAACCGGTCCCTTCACTCCAAAACAAAAGTGTCTCGCTAAAATTCAGTATTTTTTAATTAAGCTATGTACATGTCCATTCTGTATTTGACTTCTTTACTATTTATGTCGATCTAACTCAGAATAATTTGTAGTATGATTCGAAGACTATCATTGATAACCAAATGAGTAAAGCCTAATCAACCCTAATTTAGCTCGACTTGGATTATGAAAGAGTTGCCCTAGGATGGGTTGTCCTAAACTATATACCTATTCATTTTGAGGCAAGAACCTAAACTGATTTCATTTACATGTCTAATAGGTTTACGGTATAATTATAAGGGCACATTGATTTTTGAACTATTGACTTTCTTTATAAGTAAGATAATTCAAGAATTCTGAATATACACTTTCTTTAATTGGTGAAAACTAACTTCCCTCAATTAAAAATTAAAATCCACTAAATGGGTGACACGTTTTCCTCTTTTTTTGCTTCTTTAAAAAAAAATCTTTGAACCATGATTAATTTATTCATGTTAGCATTAGCCCATGAAAGATATGACTTTTCCGATATAAGCATTCTCCATTCAAAAGATGTGAACAAAAAGATATTTTTATATAAGTGTCGACTCACTTAATTAATGTCCTATTTATCTCTTTCCATTGTTACATGTATTCTTTCTTCATAATAAATTAAATATAAAAATTAATGGAAAACTTGAATCTTCTTGATTAAGAACATGAAAAGTTTGTTTCATCTTTGTTATTGGACGGTTTTCAACTGCCGCCGGTTCAAAGAGGGATCCACCCACTCAAAAGTAAAAGATCGATGGACCCTTGAGATTCAACAAAAACTGATCAAGCTATCGTCACGTTGGTGTTTGGCTAAGTGGTGAGAGGTGACATATGCTTTTATTTACATTTGATTGTTTGCTTTGATTAGTTAAAACACGTACTCGCCGCCTTTTCATATGGGTTGGCTATTGCTTCCACCATTGACTAAAACGTTTGGATTTCTATAGTCAAATCATGGCCTTATGAACACAACAAAAAGATTCCCTCACAAACAATGAAATAAACCTTCTCTCCTCCCTGTTCAAACTTCCGCATTTTCCTTGGGAGGCCAAAAACAATCAAATGAACACAAGGTTGCATGTTAATGAACGGTTTTATGGTTGGTTGGCCTCAATCATCTTCAAGAACAGATTGGACATCTCAAAATGGATGAAATGCATACTTGCTAGGAACATAGGATCTCGCAAAACATTAAAATCTATAACGTATTTTACACTAATTTGGGTAAGATAAAGCTAAAACGCATAGGTTAATTTATGGAAACCCCTAAGCACATCGGAAATCGCACGACCTGGAATGCATACGCTGCACTCTTCTTTGGAACTTGACCAATACAAAGCCCTCAAATCATTCACAACAACAAAGCGTTTTCCCACGAATAACAACTTAATAAAATACAAAACTTTCACAAGAAAATCCTCTGTTGAAATTCTAACTTCTCAATCAACTTTGTTTAGAAATCGTAATCATTTCAAAACTCAACAAGCATCTTAAGTAACATAATTGCCAGATGAACACATCATTCATAAAGCACCAAATACACATTTTGGGACATACACTATATAAAACAAGTTCCCACACATTCACAGCTTACCACTATCTTGATATTGCCTCCAACACTTCACAGGTCATTGACAAGGTAATATTTCATTCCTTGCTAAAGCATCTTAAATAAAATGAGAACACTATAAAAGGTCATATGAGCATTAACAATGTAATAACACAATCTATTTAGACCTTACTAATAATAAGAGATCAACTTGAAACAGAAACGAGGCCACTTTCATCGTCGTTAACATGTAAACCATACTTTGCAAGAAACTAGGGGAGATTTTAAATTTAGGTACGTTTACTATCTATACATTTCAAAAGTTCACATGTTTTTCATAAATACTAAAACCTCATAATATATAATTATTTAATGAACTATTTTCAAGTATTGTTTTGCCACGTAATCAAATGGACATATCAGTTATCAATTATCAGGGCTTCCACCCTTCAATTCACCCGCTCACTGAAAAATACATTTCTATCTTTATAGTATAGGGTAAACGTATTAAGTTTCAGCTCAATATTCGAATATTTTTTTGGTTTTATGTTACAGGTGGATAAATTGTGCAGTCCTAACATCCCAAAGGCAACCAAAGGAGTTAGACAATTTTACTGTAACATATCCTAAAGTCCGGGTCATCAGAGTATATGTTGTGTGAGCTGTTGGATTAAAAGTTGACCCAAGTGTGAACTAAGTGCATGCCTTTTGGATTATACATGGGGCTAGAACACGTTGTCATGTTTAGTTAGTGAACTAGCTAAGCCTTATCCTCTACAGGATGGCAGTAGCGTTCTGACCCTAATGCTTTCATTGTACTTATCATTAAGGATTGGTTAATTATGACTAATGACATAATGGGGAGTTAGGGCATTACAAACAAAGTAGTCATTCAACCAAGAGGGCTTCTAAACATTTTCGAGGATAATTCACTAACTGGATTCCCACTACTTCACCGCTTGTTCATTAGTCACTCCATAAATAAAGCAATTATTTAACTTAAAGATACTTGGCATAGGATCCATGTCCAAGACTTTTCCAATGCCCAATATCATCATAATATTTTCCACTATCCAATATCAAACCCAAGCGAGTTAACAGGATACTTAGTGCACATAAACTCTTCTCTGTTTTTTTAATGTTTCTTCCCATCAAAGTTTCTCCTTTCTTTGTCCTCTTTTTCTGCCCTCTACTTCCTCATTCAAATTTCCACATGCTTTAAACCATAAACCACCACAATTGCAGCCCCAACCTTATTCACATAATTCCAACAACTTGGCCATATTAATTTCATGGTTGTTCAAGAAGAGTATAAATTCACTTATTAGTCTTAAATCTCCTTCTAAACACTACCACATCAATCAATTCCTCAATTTCCAACAAAACTCTAACTATCAACATTATGTCCTCCTTTTACTTAAAATCGATAATTCAACTAAAGAAATCCTAGATACTGCTATTCATACTCACATACATTCTACATAAATCCAATATCAATTTAGTTTCAAAATATTGTAGCTTAGAAAGAGGGTACCTACTTGAGAATTTTGGTTGAAAAGAGCAAACTTGCAAGCTAATGAGTGCGTTGAATTCTCATCTTCTTTCCCAAGCCCTAGCTCTCATTCTTCTTCTTCCTCTTCTCCTTATCCTTCTTCTCCGTCTCCTTCTACTCCCTGTCTTCTTCCTCTTTTCTTCCTCTCTTTCTCTCAGTGCTGTAACTGTGTGTGTGTGTGTGTGTGTGTGTGTGTGATTCCCAAAAGCAAAACCTCTCCTCCTCCCTTTCTCTCAGTGCTGTAACTCTGTGTGTGTGTGTGTGTGTGTGTGTGTGTGTGTGTGTGTGTGTGTGTGATTCCCAAAAGCAAAACCTCTCCTCCTCCCTTTTGTGTGTTGTGGACGAGTACCTCCGTCCCTTTTTTATTCAGCTACTGCGTGGGAAATTCTCACCCACACAAAATCCCTTTTTTTTTTTTAACTCAATTGACGCAATAATTGAGTTACAAACTAAAAACAATTGGGGCCCATTCAACTAGTATTTACCTAGCACTTACTCAAACTGCGCAATAATTTAAAATCCAATCTTCAAGACTAAAACATTCAATTAAATCATATAAATAATTAGAAATAAACATTTTATCCAAAATAATACATCACGAAATTACAAAATTTAACGAATAAACCTCCTAAATTAATCAACCCATGTAATTAACTACAACGAACTTTCAAGGTCCTTACACAAGAACTTGAGTAAAGGAGCTTCTTTGTTTCTTTCCCGGGACATCAAAAGCTTTGACCCAAAAAGGTGCCATGTGAACTCTATCTTAGAGGGGATTTCTAACCCCAACGTCTGCTTCAAAAGTAAAATATGCCCATCAAATGCCCAGAGGCCATGGTTCAAAACGAAGTCTTTAGTAGGATGGCCGAAAAATCAGAAGGTAAAAAGATTGACATTCAAGTCACGAATAAGTGGCCCTTTAGCCGACTTCCATACATTACAAATACCAATTACACCGCAATGAAATTGAAGGACACGTCACTCTGTAAACGTCCAAACAAACACTGGGCAATTTGCTCATTCTTTGTATTGTCTTATTCATCATCCACAATAATAACCTTCTCTTCATCAGCCATCAAAGTGAGACCCTGCCCTTTGAGTACAGTTGTCATCTGCGATGAGCTTAGAGTAGGGCTCAAGTAATAATTGCACCTAAAACCCTAGAAGAGGAACTTAGAATATGAGGGAGGACAAACAGGGTCAACAAGCGAGGATAGCACCAACCGAAGACAGCCATGAGCCTACATAAGCAGTAGGAAGCACCAGACAATTACAACCTTTTCAGAAGGAGGCAAGAGACTCGCACAAAACTAGGTTAGGATTTTACATTTTGGAATTTGACCTAAAGCGTAGCATATAACAAAATTTTGGGTTTAATTGCATAATTTCGTTATTTTGATCCACTCAAACAAATTTACTAGTTTTGATCCACTCAAACAAATCTACTAGTAATGGAGGATTTATGGCAACTTTTCCAATCCAATAGCAATACACTTGAACACAAAATGGAATGACAATTCTAAGAAGAAATTTCCTTAGTCTACAAAAAATTGGAATGACATTCATGTGTTTTCATTGATGTGCTAATTTATTGAAATAGATTTTGTTTTTTTCCTTTTTTTTCACTTGCAAATATGGACCCCTTTTTGAGCTTTCACAGTGGAAGATCAAATAGGACAAATGCACACCTTACCTCTGATATTGACTGCAAATCATTTCATTGGAAAACTATTTACGGTTTACGCTAATGTATGGTACAATCTTTTCTATACCATACTGTCAAGAGTATGTCCTTTTGTAAGTTATATAAGGGCATACATGTTAAGACTTGCATGTTTAACAAATATACATGAATAAAAAAATATATCATGTGGTTTATAAAAGTATACATTACAAAGAGCACAACAAAGGTTCGTATGTAGCACATGTACGACAAATTCCATTAAAATTTTTTAATTTCCTTATCACCTTAGAAGTTATCTTCTTTGAAATAGTACAATAAGCACCTTTTCTTTTTGGTTGAAACCTTAAAGTTCCAATTCTTTTCAAGTCTTTTCAACTTCTTCCATTTCTTTCCAACTCTTTTCAAATATTTAAAACTCCTACTAACTCTTTCCGGCGCATTACAACTCCTAGAAATTACAAAATTATACGATGTGATAATCATTTACTTTTTCAACTAGTATTTGAACATTAGTTTATTATTCATTCAAACTAGTCTAGGCCCGTGCTTTGTACAATGCATGTTCAAATAGACAATTGGTAGATATGTTATCGAAACAATAAACGGATAATTGTTGTAGACATAATTAATATTATAGTTAAAAGGATTACAATTTACTATTCAATTTTTCAATCAAAAATCCGCTACTCGAGTTTAAGAAGATCAAAGACACAAATAGGACAAAAAATATATATGTATTAAGCATAATCACTATATACAAAGTAAATAAAATTGTTCAAAAAAGAAATGTTAATTAGCACAACTAAAAATATGATAGATAAATAAACATATAATTGAAAGTCTTTTGCTTGGCACACTATCATAATATCATTTCCGATTTACATAAGAGAAATTGAACACCATTACATCATAAAATATTTAAAGCAAAATACCTCATAAGTCTTTGTGGACAACTAATTGACTATGATGCAAGGATCTGATATTCATTTTACTTTTGTTCTCTGCATCGCATCTCAGGAGGCGTATCCCTTTCCTCTTCATAGTAACTGTATGCATATGCATACAATAAATTAAACATCTTAAGCAATAAAGCATTCAACTTAATGCGCAAAATAGGATTAGACTCTGTGTACATCAAACAGATGAAAATAAAGAATAAGTCTTCATACATATAAGCATTCAGTATTTATCTAAAGCAACACAGTAAAAGTCATACTCAGGCAAAGAAAAATGGGGGGAAGAAAAGAAAGTTGATAGTGTATTACACTTCTACATTTTGCTAATGAACTGCTGCAATTACCCACTCTATCAATCACTCCATTTTTTTTTTTTTTTAAGGGGGTAAGGGGAGGGGGGTGTTGCGTTTGTCAAATTCCGATATCCATTCTATTTTAAATAAAAACAGTTAACATTCAAGAAATATAGACTATGTTGTAAGATCATAATTTGATTACATCCCCACCCAAAAAAAAAAAAGTAAAAAACTGCAAACATAGAGAAATAAAAATAAAAAACCCAAATTTGACCCCCTCCAAAAAAAATACCAATTAAGATCAAATCCCCACCAAAACAAAAAGTAAAAAACTAAACTGAGCACCCAATATGACAAAAGTACTAAACCTAAAAAATAGTTACCAATTATAGGTACGCAAAGCACTTAACCACAATAGTCCTTGTAAGGATAAGGTTGTGGCCAACTTGGTTCACCTACCTCTACTCCTCAGCGGCAACCATTGGAACCGTAGAGCTATCGAACACAAACAAAGGCAAGTGCATATAATTAAACAATCTTCTCTCTTTGTGAATTTTGGGGGGTGATTTCAAAGAAAGGCACATAAGCATACCAATTGGTTTGGAACTCTATTAACTATAAAAGCATTACTAACTAAATTAGCTAGCTATACTATACTTCTTTATTCATTTTTTTGGCAGCAAACACATTATCAACTCAATAAGGATTAGCTAGTATATTCAAGGATAAGGTAAATGCAGCAATGGTAAGAGAAGGTTACCAAACCAATGCCATTGAGTAACAAAGAATTGGACACTCCTCCAATAGAAAGCAACCTGGTGAGTACAATCTGCAATTTACAGCAAGAGTCATTATTGTAAATTAGATTATCATCTCTCTACAAAACCCATTATCAAAAAAGGATAAATAGGAAATTCAAAGGGAAAGGTTATCTAAAATTCATAGCATTGATTAAAGCTAATGATAGAATTGACATCCATATGAAATAGTTAGGCGACAAAATACGTCAAATGATTGGAAGTCATTAAAAAAATGGAAGCCCAGAGTGGGTTGAATTTTCAGAAGTTAAAGAATAAAGTAAGAAAAATGGAATTCACACTAAAACAAGCAACAAAATCAAAATTAGTTGCCTAAACCATAATGACCTTAACTTAAATTCAGGAGTTTCCCCTGGATCCAGCCACTGTTGCCAATTTTCCTCTTAATGAAATATAAGGAATTAATATACATGTGAAATTAAATCATATGCAACCAATAATTTTTAGTTGCTTATAAGACCTCCAAAATATAGACATTAAATTAGATACCCAACTGTGATGCCTTGTAATACGAAGTTCAACCCTTACATATTGAAGAAATGAAATCAAGGTTAGGGGTCACCAGAGAGCTTGGCTCAATTAATTATGCAAGATAAGAAGTGCACATTAAAAAAGGGATTTAGACAAAAAAATAACCTAATTAGAATGAGATTAGTAAAAAATAATAAAATTCATCCCATCCTAGAATTGATCAAAATCAATGTATTAAGACCAGAAAGTAATAACCAATTATGGGTAAGTAAAGGCCTTGGCATCAATTGCCCTCATAAAAGTCAATTGTTGTTGTCATTTTGTTTCACCCGTCTCCAAACAGAACATCAAATGAATGGCCAATATCAGAACATAATTAAAATGGACATCAAATAAATAAGCAACACCCATGGCCCAAACCTTAACGAATCAATTATAAAAATTAGAACCTCAAGTAGGAGATATAGAGGCAGAACTTGATGCTAGTGCTATTTGTAATAGCCCAACCCTAAAATTATTTAATTATGTTTATTATTTAATTACTTCATGTTCATAATTTTTCTTCTATCATTTCATTTATTTCATTTATTCACCCTAGTGGAAAAATTTTATTTGGACCCTCACTTGGCAATTCGGATTTTAATTGTTTATTTAATTGATTAACGAAAACTTTGGAAGAATTGATAGTAAGCCCTAACAAGTTTAGCCTACGTAATTTATTTTGTTTTCCGTAACATTACAAAGCTTTAATTTTTAGTTTCGTAAAAACGTTATCGTTACGAAGTGTTTTACTCACGAACCTAATTTATTTCACTCGTTTTGAAGCCCAACAAGTTTGCCAATTAATCTAACTAACTATCGTGATTAATTTAACCATGGTTAGTCTAAAAAGGTGGCTTTTCTAGTTAAAAACGCAGTCAAGCCATTAGATAAGTCAGACAAATACAACTTATCTCACAAACTCCATTTTCTCTCTCCTCTCTCTCTCTAAAAGTCCAGCACCACTGTTTGTGGTGGTTTCCGGCTAGTTTTCGGCTAGCCTCAGTGGTTTCCGACCCCTCCCAACATCCTAGTACCATTAACCACTATCCTCCATCATCAAAACCACTAACTATCACCTCTATCTCTACTTATTTGCAATCAAAGTGAGTAATCTTAAAATTTATTTTTGTTGGTTTTGCTTTTTATTTTAGTTTTGATTCTTGTTTTGATATTTATGATCTTTGATCATATTGTTTTGATAAGAAATAAGAGTTATTTTGATGTTGATCATGGCGGTGTTGAGGTTGGATCATGCTAGGTTAGGGTTAATCTTTGATCATGCAAGCTTAATGTTAAAGTATTGGATTTTGATTGTTTTATCTTTGATTTGGTCATTTTCTAATCTATTGGTGTTTATATTGATGTTTTTGGTGATTTCACATGAATTGGAGAGAGTTCAAGGTGGCCATAAACTAGGGTTTTGGCAAATAATGCATGGTTTGGATTAATTTAGCCTTAAGCTTGGTTTATATGGGTATTTGATTTAAAAATGATCTCTTTTGGATATGATTATGAAGTGAATTTGCGTGTGGTGATTTTGTATGCTGTTGGGATTTACCAAAGCTTGCTTACATGCTTTTAAAGATTGGTTTAAGTTGAGAATTTGTGTGAAAAGAGAGGGAAAAGCTAAAACAGTGAGGGCTGAAAATTTCAAGAAAACAGGGCAGAGTTTGGCAATAAACTGGTAATGCACGGCCTAACCAAAACTTATTATTTTTGGTGGGTAGATATTTCAGTGTGTTAGCTTTCAAAGGGCTCTTGAATCGCCTTAATCCGAGGTCTGTGAAAAACGTTACAGTCGTTTTACCAAACCTGCGCAGAATGGACCAAAACTGACATGTTTGTCTTCTAGCCTCATTTTGGGAACTCTGTTGTGGGAATCAAGCTTGGTGTTCAAAATGAAAGATTTTTGGGATTTCCTAAGCTTTCTATGTTGGGATTTTGAGTCTCAATCAGAGGTCAGATGATTAAGTTATGAGTCATTCTGTTTAGGCCTCCGTTATGCTTTTACTTTTCTTTTACTAAATTATTAGCTATAAAATAAATATTTTTACTAACCATATGTTCCTACAATGATAATTTTATATAGAATTCGGGCCTAATCTATCGTTCCTTTCACTTTTGTGCATAATATTATTCCGTGCACTTACATTTAAAAATTCCAGATACGTTCATTGCTTGTATCTTTAGAAATCAGCACGTATTTATCAAAATTATAATGTTTTGGTAAGTACATCAATGAATCAGTTTAATCAGTAATTTCTCACATAATTAGTGACCCCATCAGTTATCAGTTATAGGGCATAGCCCTTCAGTTATCCGTGCGGCTTCAGGCCAGGTCCCGATCGGCTTGACAGGTGTACACCTATCTTCAGATCATAACAGTTACCAGGGGTTCACTATTAGATAATAATTGACATTGCAGTTTCATATTCATCTTATTCCCTGTGTTTAATTAAAAATGAATTACAATATGGGCCTAACCAGTTTTTATTCCATGAATGTTTAACAATATAATAATGCATGTACTGAGCTCTGTCTCACATTTCAAGATGTTTTCATGTTTTGTTTTAGAAAAGTGTTCAGTAAATCGCCCTCAGGTAGGCAGAACGGCGGAAGATGATGAGTGAGCGGGGAAATCTTTTTGGAATGGGGGTGTATTATGTCTATAATATCTTATTGTGATTTATTTTGGTGTTGACGCTTTATATTTTATCAGAATTCTATATTTTGGTGTAATCCTTGAGATGTTTGTATGGTCTTGATATTAGAACAATTTCTGTATTTATCAAAATGGTTTGATAGGTTGTGATGGTCTGAATGCCCTTGATGGTAAACATTGATTATTATAGCTCAGTTATCATGTACAAGTAAAGTCTGGTCCTTAATTGGATGGCGGTAACACCTAATCATTTGAGTTAACATTTCTAATTGGGGAAAACTAGTGAAAGAAATGCAAACAGTGATTGATGTATCTTTGGGGTGTTACACTATTTTAGACACAGACATCAAATAGAGTGGCAATGATAATGCATTCTAATCAAATTTAATCATGTACTCCTAATCAAATTTTCTTGAAATTAATGCTTGCCTAACTCATACTGGATTTTTGGCTTCATTTATGTATTAAGTCTACAATGGCTTCATTTTTGCCTGACTCATATCCATAATCTGTGTATAAATGACAGGTAATTGTTGGCTATGAACTAAGCTGCTCACTACAACTTTCAATCTTTCTCAACCACAATGGCTCTCAAAGTCCAATTCATCTTCTTCATCTTTGCTTTCTTCCTTCTGCTTACCAATCAGGTATACAATTTAACACCCCCCCAGTAATTGTCGAGAAGGAAATGGTAAATTAATGGAAAAACTAAATTAAATAGTGGTGCTAAACTAATGAAAAAAACAAATTGAATATTGGTGCTAAATGAATGAAAAAAACAAATTGAAAATTGGTGCATCTCATCCCACCTGCATGCTGAGATTATCTAGAATTGAAGTACAGATTCTAATCATTGATTTGAACCCACGTCCTATTGGAGCATTTCTTAGTGCATCTCATCCCACCTCCTTTTGAAGCCTTTGTTGCTGAGCATCTCATCCTCCCTCACCTTGATAGCTTCACCAAAATAGAAAAACCAAAACAGAAAACCCAAAAAGAAAACTGCATTATTAGGGTAATATAAGATTGGAATATCTAAATTTGTGAAATTTCAAATCTGATTTTTGCATCTTGAAATCTCACATAAGAAATCGTAAAATGATTATTCAAAATTAAGGAAAAAAATTACCTAAATCTCACTTGAGACTATGGATGAGTTCTTCAACCTCCAACCTGAGTCGGGACTCAATCGTAGACCACAGTGACTTTGATCAAAAGGGTGTAGTAGCACAATCCTTCATTGATGAAGAGCAAGAATGGAAGATGATGGAAACAGAGCCACGATTTCGGCGGGGGTGGGGGGAAGGCATGGCCATGGCAGTTCAAATGGACCAAATCCCCACCCAAAAAAAAAAAAACATAAAATCATAAACCCGAAAACCCCAATTGTGAATTTAGGGCTAAGGGACACTAACCACCTAGTTCAATCGGAAAAGTCAAGAGATCCTACCTCCACCTATCATAAACCATCACAACATAGCAACTCTATCAGCAAAATCATGATACAAAACCTCAAAAAAAAGTCTGGAAGATAGAGTGAGAAGGAGAGATAGGTAGAGAGAGAATGAATGCTAAATCATAATAGAAAACTCTAAAAAAAAAAAGTCTGGAAGATAGAGAGAGAAGGAGAGGGAAGGAAGAGAGAGAATGAATGCTCATGATATAAAGCCCCAGAAAAAGTCTGAAAGATAAAGAGAGAAGGAGAGATAGGAAGAGAGAATGAATGCTAGGAGACGTGAAAAGATGAGACTTTAATGGCCTGGCAAGTATTTCACTCTTATGCCATTATTTGACAGTTATTAAAGGATTTTCATTATGTATATTATAAACTATAGATAGATAATTTTTAAATTTTAAAATTAAAACTAACTTTTTATCCATTTTAACGGGATTAAATGAGAGTTCGGGAATGAGAGAGGGAAGCATTCTCAGCACTCACTCATTTTTTTGTATTTATTATATAAAGAAATGGTAATATTGAGATTTTTGTTTTCAATTTTTAAACATCGTGTTTTTGAATTGTTTCAACTGTTAAATTAAAATTAAGCAAAAATATTTCAAAATAAAGGAAAAAAAGGGACATTAGACAATAGGACTCCTCAAATGAAATTTGGGCAATAGATTGAATTGTTATTAAAACATGTATGCTGCATGATTTGATTCGACTTCATTGAAATTGGATACAAATCTAACCAAGTCAAACCCTTGTTTGAACAAGACCCTAAATATGCTATTTGATGTAGACCTGGTAAAACTAACCCGAGACTCGAAACCCGAACCAAACGACCTGAATCCATAACTGAGCCGACACCCAAAATGAGATGAACTGATTTAGACCCAAACACGCGAAGTAAACCGATCCAAAACTTGTCGAAAACCCGAATTGTAGCATGACCCGAAATGACCCGCACTCGAAATGATCCAACCCAATTCAAGCCCAATCCGTAGTGACCTAACCTGAAGTGAACCGAACATGAACAACTGGAACCCAAACCGAACCGTACTCGATTTAAAACCGATCTGATTCTTACCCGACTCAATTTACCCAAATAAGTAGTAACTTTTTTTTGGGTGTTTTAGTTTTTTCTCCTTTGGGAGAAATTTTGAATTTTTCAAACTCAATTAGTTGAGTTTAGGAGGAAAAGAAAAACAACTTAACAGGAAATTTTTACTAATGAAATCAATTAAAAACTTAGGAGGAAAAAATAAAATAGTTGAGAGTTTTAAGTTTTTAATTTGATAGATATGTATTTAAAATATAAGAGAAAGAATATTTTGTGAAAATAGGAATTAAAAAAATAAGTATAATTAACAATTTATTAAACTTATTAGGATCTAGCAATCTTATCTGACTATTTGATACACTTAATGACTTAATGCATTGCATGCTATGATCATAAATTTATAATATTATTCTGTAACTGTTGTCAAAAATTCCGCAATACTGATTTACGATTCTAAATCATCTTCATAACATGTTTAATTCTACAAAATCATATTCAAGAATGTATCATTGCATATGATCCCATAATAATGTGACGCACTTGAATTTTGGACAATGAAATTCCAGGTCTCAAGTTCGATAACGAGCATTGATAATCACATAAATGTAATGCTAATTGACACATACTCATATATTGCCGTTGCTTTTTAGTTTTGACTAATTCGGCAAATGCAGATCAAGTTCTTAATCTCACATAGACAAATCTTTGAATTTTGATTTATGATCATTCAACGAGTTATCAAATAACATTGATTCGATTACTAAAAATATCAACTTGAAGCAACCTGTTTCTATTTACCAACTGTAAATATCACAAACGTGAAGTTATAAACCAACACCTGGGACTAAATAAAAATTTTGTTATTTTCTTTCTCTTTTTCTCATTTTTCAAGGTATATTTTGGGATTGGGGCTTACAAATGAGACCATCGACAAATAATTTGCGTTTGGTTGGTATACTTATTTATCATCGCATGAACTCAATTGGGATGATTAAAACTTGACTTAATGACACATAATTCTTTAGATAACTGCATGATGCATTTGATATAGGATTACTTGTATTTGTAATTTACTAATTTCTTAGTAAACTTAGAACTGACTCCATATTTCCATTAATTTTATATATATATATATATATATATATATATATATATATATATATATATATATATATATAATTAATCATTAACGTATGAATTACAAGAGAAATATGGAATAAAAGGATTTGTCTAATTGAAACAGTTTTTATCTTTTAAATACAAGTTAAGAGTAAAGAACCGAAGATGATTATACTGAAAACATACAATGATTCGAAATTAACCCAACTTGATTTATATCCGATTCGATTGGCACCTAATCTGATATTGACCTAAACATTGAACTGAATCTCACCCACCCCAAATTACACTTTACCCATACCCGATCCAAACTGGACTACTGCAGACAATCCGAAACAGTCCCGACCCGAACGGAACCCATACCGACCCGAACATGTTACCCATAAGTGACCCAAATCCAAACTTCACCCAAACCGAACCGAACCTGACCTGATCCTGAAAGTGGCCCAAACCGGAACATAGTTGACCCAAAAGTAACCCGAACCAAACTAAGAGTCGACCAGTACCCAACCCAAATGACCTATTTACCAGGTCTAGTTCGATGAATGAACTAAAAAAAACTTTGGAACAACTCAAGAATGAAATAACTTAACGATATTTGGCAACCTAGTGGGTGATAACCACAAAGTCTGACAAGGCCATTTTGTCAGCAATGTTTGTATCAGTTACTTCTATATAAACATGTTGTATAAGTTATAAGTTAAAAATACAACCTCTTTACATATTTGACTTGTTCACACCTTTTATATTTGGATTTTTAAAAGAATTAATTTGATTCACAAGCAAACCTCCCAAAAAAAAAGACTTATCCGCATAACATTTTTTGATGTAGAAAGGTTGTCACTTATCAATATTAATAAAACAAAATATTATAACATACTCTAAAACAAAAAATTATCAAACTACACAATTATAAAACTTCTTTGATCACTTTCCAGCTCTTTCCAACTCTTACTAACTCTTTCCAACTGCTTCTAACTCTTTCCAGCTCTTTGCAGCTCTTTTCAACTTCTTTCAACTCCATTTATCTGGCCTAAAAAAACAGGCCTTAAATGGTTTAAGTTACAAACTAACTGAAAATGTTGATCAAAGAAGAACTATGCAAATAGATCATGAAACAGCATTTAGATTGAGGTGGATCAAGGTGATCTCACCCCTCTCCCTGATGCCCTGTATATTGACCTATATTCTTTCCATCAGCTGATCAACCTTTTATACACACGACTAAGACAGGGAAAGAAAAATAAGAAAATGACCACCTCCTCATAACAGATTTCCTAACCAAAGCCCAGCTGGCACACCTTTTAACTAACTACCTAACTCCCTTTCTCTTCTACACTCCCCCTTAAGTTGGGAGGTGAGAAAATATTATGAACCCTCAACTTGGACAGAAGAATATGATGCTGAGAAACTGATACAATTTTAGTGAAAATGTCTGCAATCTGAGCTTTGGTAGGCACATAAGTAGGCTGAATTATTCCTACTTTCATCTTTTCTCTAATGAAGTGACAGTCCACTTCAATGTGTCTTGTCCGTTCATGAAACACTGGGTTTGATGTAATATACAAAGCTACCTAGTTATCACACTTAAGTAGAGCGTGAGCTAAATTTGGTAGACCAAGATCTTTGAATAGTTATCGAAGCCAAGTAACCTCACATATTATAGCGGCAATTGCTCTGTATTCTGCTTCAGCAGTAGAACGAGCAACCACTAATTGGTTTTTGGATTTCTATGAAATGGGAGAATCTCCTAACAGAACATAGTAACCTGTTATAGACTTTCTTGAGTCTGCATATTTTCCCCAATCACTGTCACAATATGCAGTGAGAATTGGTGTTGATTTAGAAGCGAGTAAAATGCCCTGCACAGGGGACTGCTTAAGATATTTGGGCACTCTCAAGGCTACAGTAAAATGTGATTGAATAGGGGACTGCATATATTGACTCAAAACTTGAACAGTGTAGGTGATATCTGGCCTTGTAATGGTCAGATAGATTACTTTTCCCATTAATCTTCTGTGTTTGTTTGGTTCAGATATGACATTGCCCTCTTGAGTCGATGATGACGTTAGATCCATAGGTAGATAAACAGGCTTGGAGGTAAACATCCTTATTTCTTTTAGCAGGTCCATAATATATTTCCTCTGAGAAAGAAAGATCCCTTTATATGACCTTACAACCTCAAGGACTAAGAAATATCTTAATTCACCAAGGTCTTTCATGTGAAACCACTTATGTAAGTGATCTTTTACTTGCTGAATCAAAGGTATAGAGCTTCTTGAAATAAGCATGTCATCAACATAGACTAAAACTGCTATGTATTCTCCATTTGTATGTTTGATAAATAGACTGTAATCAGCTCTGGATTGTCTAAATCGAAAAAACAGCAAGCTAGAAGTCAACTTTGCAAACTGCTGTCTAGGTGCTTACTTTAACCCATACAAAGACTTGAGAAGCTTACAAACTGTTGTCATCTGTGCAGGCTTGACCAAGTTTGAATCTGTACTGCACAATATTAGCTCTCCCTGTCCTCGATATCCTTTGGGAAGTTTCATATATACTTCTTCCTCCAGGTCACCATGCAAAAATGCATTGGTGACATCTATTTGACAAGCATTCCAATCCTTCATAGCTGCAATAGGAAGTACAGATCTGACTGTTGACATTTTTGATACTGGAGCAAAGGTTTCTTTATAGTCGATCCCCTTTTGCTGCCTACATTATTGAATAACAAGTCTGGCCTTATGTCTCTTTATTGTACCATCTGATCTATATTTGGTCTTGAAGAGCCATTTACATCCTATAGCTCGTTTTTTCTATAGGTAGCTCAGTTAGGCTCCATGTTCCATTTCTACCCAAGGCTTGAAGTTCCACATTCATTGCATCATACCACTTTTGGCTTTTGACAGCTTCTTCAAAAGTTTCAGGATCTTGCTGTTTATCAAGAGTTGACAAGAAGGCTTGGTACTTTGTATTAAGATGTGTGTAAGAAACTTGATTGGCAGCAGAATAAACAATTTTATTTTGAGTTGTAGCTGCAGCAGTTACATAGCCTGACATCTACTGAGGTTTTTTTGTTTACCTTGTAGTCCTTCTTATGGGCACACTTGATGTAGAGGTAGGTTGGGTTTCTAAATTATCAAAATTTAAGGTCTCATGACCTGCCCTGAGTTGAGCTGAATAGTCTAAGGTTGATATCTCATATTGTGAGTGCTCCACTGAGTCAGAGGATGTAACCATGAGAAGATAATCATCATGATAAGATGTCAGTGTCATATTGACTTAAGTTGGTTGCATATAAGCCTGAGCACTATCCTTATGAAAGGGAAAAATGTGTTCTTCAAACTTCACATCTCTGGATACCCTGATTTTGTTGGTGTGCAACTCACACAGTTTGTACCCCTTTTGTGTTGATGAGTAACCCAAAAACACATAAGGTACCGCTCTTGCTTTGAATTTGTCTTGTTCTTTACATGACGGTGCAGCAAAGAACAAACACCCAAATACTTTCATATGATCATAAGTGGGGGTGACCAAATAGCATTTCATATGGTGTTTTATTATTCAGCACTGGAGTTGGTAGCCTGTTTATTATGTAAGCTGCTATTAGAACACAGTCTCCCCAGAATCTGAGAGGTAAGTTTGCCTGAAATCTCAAGACTCTAGAGATTTCTAAGAGATGCCTATGTTTCCTTTCAACATGACCATTCTGTTATGGTCTCTCAACATAAGAGGTCTGATGTATAATACCAGGATTGTTAAAAAACTGTTGGCAAGGATCATTATGAAATTTAAGTGCATTATCAGAACTAACCACCTTAACTATGGCCTAAAATTATGTAGATACAAATGTCATGAATTGTTGAAATGTAGACAAGGCTTGAGACTTTTGTTTGAGTAAGTATACCTATGCTCTCTACCAACTCCCGTAATCTTCTTAGTGGCATAATCCTGTATTATACAGAATTGAGGATAAAAAATAGCTATGCATTTGCTATCTTTTGTCAACTTGAGAATTGATAGAAGATTGTACTTGAAAGCTGGTACATATAAAACATCTTGTAATATTATCTTAGCAGATAATTTTACTCTGCCTATAGAGGATATTTTAGATGTATTCCCATCTAGTAGTGTAATTTTTAAATGTTCATTGATCACTTTGATGTCACACAAATTATCTGGATCACAAGTCATATGGTTTGTGGCTTCTGAGTCAAGTATCCATTCTGACCTATTAACCCCAGCATGAGAACATAGAATCATACCTGCAAAGTTTGTGCCCAATTCCTCTTCTGTGTTAGCTCCACATTTTTGGCTACTCTAAGGCAATAACTTTAGAAGTTGCTGAAGTTGCTCAATTTGAGACTGAGTTAAAGAAACATCACCAATTTGCACTTTACTTATCTCAGCATTAGCTGCCATCTTGCCTTCATGAATTCCCTTGGGTTTCCCTTTATAAGGGTGATTTCTATCAAACTTCTTCTGACGAAACTTCTTGGCTTTTGGATGCCAAGATGGATTCCCTATGACCAACCAACACTTCTCTTTGGTATGGCCTTTGTTACCACATTGAGTACAACCTTATGCATTATCATTTCTACTGTATAATGCAGTTGGTTCGATCTCCAGATTCCTAACATCCAAAATCTCCTTCTAACTTTCTTCTTGCTGAATCAATGAACATGCTACCTCCACACTTGGCAGAGGAGTCATGAGAAGCAGCTGACTTCTCTGAGGACCATACTTATCATCTAGACCATTTAGGAACTGAAACAACCTCTGTTCCTCTCTTTGTTTGGTTAAGGCTTTCAAGAACATTGCAATTTCATCAGTGTTAGCAGAAAATTTGGGTAATTCATTCATATCTTCCAATTCACCCCACAAACATTTAAGTCTAGTATAATATTCACTCACTGATGAATGGTTTTGTTTGACTTCATATATTTCTTTGTTGATTCTATACTTTCTTGAACCATTTCTCAAGGAGAACCTTTGTCCAAGCTGCACCCAAATTTCTCATGCAGAGTTCAAGAACAGTATAGACTTGCCAATAGAATCAGACATAGAATTTTGAATCCATGTAATGATCATACAGTTACATGTATCCCACAATTCAGCTTTTAGATGATCATCAGTAGGTCTAGAGATAGTACCTTGAATGAATCCTAGCTTTCGTTTAGTGGCAAGCGCTATTTCAACATTTCTCCTCTAGGATCTGTAATTCTTTGCACCTACCAATTTGTCTTGAATTGCTAGAGAACCAGGACCTTCTGATGGATGCAAGAACAATGGGTTCTGAATATCTACAAACGGGTAATTTACATTTTGGTGCATCCAGTTTTGGTGTAATCATTTAGAAGACCAGCTTTTCAAAAACTTTATTGCCAGAATTATCGAGTTTTTGTGTTATTTACATTTGGGGAACATGTCACTATTTGAATAAATAAAAATTTATTTTTAAGTCCCTAAACTTTTCATATTTGCAAATCTACCCTCAGTCCTTAAAAACTTACTTTCGAAAAATCTAAAATTGTGTTTGTGGTTTTTTGCTCACTAGTAAATCTCGACGTCTTCTTTCATCTGGTATCAGAGCCACGTGTACAAAAATAATTAAGATTATTAAGCTAATTAATGACTAATTAAGCTCATTAACTGTGATTAATGCTTGAACCATCATCTGCTTGCCCTGGTCCCAATTATTCTCATATTGTTCACTCACTGGAAGGAAATATCTCTTTAGCACCTCAATTAAACTATATCACTGATATAGTTTTAGAATTAAAAGTTGAATTAGTTAAAATTAAGTCTGAACTAAAAGAGCTTAGGAATCGATTAATTGTTGTCCATCTTTCTCTTATTAACGAAGTTAGACATAGCGAAAAAGCTACTCTTAGAATTAATACTCCTTTTCAGCATAAATATCCTTTCCAAAACCTAAAAAATAAGATTTCATTTCCTTTGCAAGAGATAAAAATCTAAAAAGAAGTAGGAGAACAATCTGGTAAAAAATCGACGGAAAAAAAAGAAAAAGAAGATGGAGTATAAGCAACAAACCCTTGAAGAACTACAAAAAATGTTCGATAAAGAACAAAATTCAGAAGACCTAAACAAAATAATGAGCGCAACTAGTAATAAATATGATGTTTTGTTTGATGATAATGAAGAGACTAATAATGTCCAACTAGAAAAAGAAATATATCAACAGATGAATTTGATTAAATTAGAAGATCTCAATGCTTTACCATTAGAAGATATTAGAAGAAAACTAGATAAGAAATATGATAAAATGATTAATGAAAACAAAATCAATGAGATTGGAGAAGAAATTGACTTATATGAAATAGAGACTAAGCTAGTTAAGAATGTCGTTCCTAAACCTGAAGAATTTGATGAACCATTCAGAAGAAACACTCACTTCCTAAGACTTAGGCATGTTCCTGCAGGACAAACAAGCAATTTTTTCTTCGGGCTTGTCTCAAGAAAAACCATGACCAATAAAGAGATTGGCCTCACCCCAATTAGTCAAATTAGATATATTTTAAACGTTGATGGAACCCGTAATAGAGAAGAAATATTTGAGCACTGGAAAAGATGAATGAACAGTGTCTTAAACCTGAATACTGCATGGACTGTGACAAACTTTCTAAATTATATCGAGCATAGTTTTTCTGAAACTGTAACTGACTGGTATGATTCATTAAGTGAAGATGGTAAAAATACATTAAGAATGATAGAAACACCCGCTGCTATGTTCAGAAGTCTGTGCAAAGCAATTGAAACTGAATTTATCGTAGCTAAAATTGATTTTGAAGAAAAAGCACAAGAATCGCAAAGAAAAATTAACAACATATAACTATGGGATATGAGGTACCTAGAAAATTATATTGCAGAATTTAATCAATATTATTACAAAATTGAGCACAATGAAACAAATCTTGGCATTTTCTATGACAAGTTGCCATATCCTATAAATTCTACAATAAATGAAAAATACATGGCATGGTTACAACGAACAGATGTTGTTGATACCCTTGGTTTAAGAATTTTTTTACTTGCGAAAATGGGTCAATGAACAATGTCTTGATCTTCAAAAGCAAAAGAAGATTAAGAAGCAATTCTTGGCTTACTGGGATTCACCTCACCAATGGGGGAAAGAATCTGAGAAAAGAAGAAAAAGAAAATTCTATAAGAAAAAGAGCTTTAACAAGCAAAGATGCAAAAAATATAGAAGAAAATATTACAACAAACTGAGTCCTAAAAAAATGTAGATTTTTTAGGAAAGCTGCGTATTGCTCGACAGGAAAAAATAATTGCAAATATTGGGCATGTAGAGAAGTAGGGCATTACGCTAATGAATGCAAAAATAGAAAGAATAACAAGCTTATTCAAACCTTAGGAAGCCTAGATTATGTTAAGCTTAGTGAAGATGAGGCTTTAAACCTAACCCTAGGCAACAACAAAGGAATTGTTGAAATTATAGAGGACAATGAATATAAAGAAAGTGATTATGAAGAAACAAGCCATATGATGGAAAGTAGCTAGGCTAGCCTTGGTGATCTTCATAGAGAAGAATTTGTTATAGACAATGATCATGAAGAAGTCAAAGGAGATTGGATTCTTCCCATAATCCAAAAAGACATGATCTATAAAAAAATTCATATTTCAAATAAAAAGCAAATACGTATGTAAAATGATGGCAGGAGATCCTGAGATAAAGGATTGTGAGTATGACGTTGGGAAAGTTAATCTTATTAATTGCGAGAATATCCTTAAGCATAATAAAGATAGAAAGTATAGATATATCCATGTGGGAAGCGTCCAAGTTCAAATCACTCCATTACAACATTATGGTAAAGATATTGATCGTTACGCTTTACTCTGTGATATTAAGCATACCAAATTTAATAATCAGATAACCAATTTATGTAATGGGTCAATAGGTTTCAACTGTCGACCTAGATATTACGTGAATCTAAAAGATGAATTTGCTAAAAACTTTTTATCCCTTAAGATAAAAACAGTTGGGATGGACATAAGAAGAGGAATATATCCTCTAAGGATATTTTGGAAAATTATCTACAAGTTAGATAATACGATAGCCCCTAAGACTAAAATAACAATGATAGAGGTAGAAAAATTTAAAAGTCCTACCCTCATGCAAAAGATCTAGAGGATCAAGTCTAATTCATAGGAGATAAAAATCAATCGTTTATGGATATCTAGCTTTGCCACTCCTACAAAGATCAATAAGAAAAATATAATAAAAATTGATGAGGAAGGTAAAATCACCATTAACCCCAATTATTAAGAAGTATGAGTACAAGGTCAGATTAGGGAGAAGGATCTTCATCCGCTAAAGAAGAGCTTAAAGAAGATGACACAATTAGCATGACCAGTGAAATGAGTAGAATGCATTTTGAAGCCGCAAGACGCAGTCTAGATCGATTAACAAGTCTAGATAGGAAGGTCATTGGGTACAAAACAAGAACTGTTAGTGAACCAATTTATGAGGATGAATCAGTCAAAAATATGACCATGAAAATATCCTATGAGGCTATTAGTACAAACCCTAATAGCATCTATATCCCAATAAAGATATGTTTAAAGAGATATAATAAATATGAAATATATGCTTACATAGATAGTGATTGTTTTGTATGCTTTGGAAAAAGAACACTATTTCCTGAGTTTATGTAAAAAAGAACCAAAAATTCTTTACAAGTAAGAATAGTTGATAATAATGTTGCGAGCCATAATGAAGCCATAGGAGGGCTATCCATAGAATTAGGAGTCCAATGCATTATACCAATTCTCTGTGCTACTGATCAACCCTCTCATGATATGATCATTGGAAATAATTTTCAAAGATTATGTTCTCCACGCACTCAGACCATAAACTAAATAATATTTATAATTAATGGTCACTCTGTTCCTATTGAAAAATTAAGTAAGGCTTACATTTATCAGAAAATTAAATTTACACGCAGCCAGCGTAATGAAAAGGTAATGCCTGCACAACGAGAAATAGCTCTAACAATCTCATTACTCGAGTAATATGTTAAAGAGCAGATTGTTAAACAACAAGAAAAATTATGCAAAGAACTCTATTCTGACAATCCTCTGAAATTTTGGGATAAAGACAGAACATTTGTTAAAATCACTCTATTAAATCCCAACATCATCATTCGAGTTAGACAAATGGTGCATACCCACCAGGACATTCAAGAGTTTAATAAACAAATCAAAGAAATTCTGGATAAAGGATTGATTAGAAATAGTAAGAGACCTCACACCAGTCCCGCTTTCATGGTAAGAAATTATGCTGAAGAAAAAAGAGGAAAAGCTAGAATTGTAATCAATTACAAAAAGTTTAATGACAATACTATCTTTGATGGTTACTATATTCCTAACAAAATAGTCCTTTTTAACAGAATTCATGGAGCCTCTTGGTTCTCGAAAATGGATTGCAAAAGTGGTTATTGGCAGATAAAAATGGATGAGGAAAGTATTCCTTTAACTGCATTTAGTGCCCCATAGGTCATTATGAATGGATAGTAATACCATTTGGTCTTAAAAATGTACCTCAAATATTTCAGAGAAGAATGGATAACATCTTCAAAGATCTTAATCATTGTTGTTTAGTTTATATTGATGATATCCTTATCTTTTCTAAAACCATAGAACAGTACAAAGACGATGTCTGAGCCGTCACCCAAAGATACGTTGATCATGGTATTATGCTTGGTAAGAACAAAAGCATTTATGCTGAACCAGAAATTGAGTTTTTAGGACTAAAGATAAAAGTTGGATAGATTATTCTACAAAAATATATTTTGAAAAAGATAGAAAATTTTCCTAAAAAGATCGAAGATAGGAAGCAACTAGAAAGGTTTCTTGGATGTCTTACCTATACTTCTAATTTCATTAAAGATTGGGCTAAACTAAGAAAACTATTGCAGCAAAAACTCAAGAAAGATATTAGCTGGACATGGGCCACTAATGATTCAAAGATTGTCCAGAACTTCAAAAAGATGTGTAAAAATCTTTCTGTTCTTAATTTACCTAATGAATGAGTTGATTTAATTCTTGAGACAGATGCCATCAATGAACACTGGAGTACGGTACTCAAAATCAAAGAAGGAGGGAAACTTTACAAATACTACAGCGGGAGCTTTAATAAAGCAGAATGCAACTATCTTATAATAGAAAAAGAAATCCTTGCAATCATGAGGGGAATTGAAAAATTCTTAATCTTTTTAGCCCCAAAATATTTTCTTATTCGAACTAATTGTAAAGGAATACTTGATTTTGTAAAAAAGAATTTATCAAATATGCAAGCGTAAGGGCGATTCCTGCATTGACAATTATGGCTTAACTAATTTTCCTTCTCTATTGAACAAAAACAGGGATCAAAGAACTCTCTGGCAGATAGTCTAACTCGAAAACTCGCCAATGGTGATCATCAAAGCCGACCTCCTACCAGAAAAGGAGAAATCCTTAATGAAATGCCAGTCATAGTAGAACGGGTTACGCCTTCTAGTAAAGTCCTTATTGATAACCTGGAATTCCATACAAAAAGCAGATCATGCTTTGATCTATTTTCTACTGCCTACCTAATAGCCCAAAGATTTTTACTTCTAGGATTATAAATTAGTTACCTTCAGTGTCCTTATGATATCTAGGAAAAAATAAGTTCTCATGTTCGAGAAAAATGGTTCAATAAGTGGTATGCAGCCTGCATCGACTTTTTATCATCATTATTCCTATGATATTTGGGAGTCTTGGAGTACAACGATATACTTTTCCTACGGTTCTGGAGTTGGTGGCATTTGCTTCCCAGCCAATTCATTATCTCCTAATAATCCTGTCTTTAAAGTCTGAAAATATGGGATGGTACATTACTTCACAGAAGTCCCAGATCCAAATTTCTCATTTTTTTCAACCTTAACTAAGTTCTAGCAATATATGTTTAAAAGGTTCCATTGGATTCTTAAATCCCCTGAGGGACCAACGAAAATTCCAGTTCGCAGCTACCTAACTTTGGAGGTTTATAGCGCCCTAATTGAATATGAAAACGGAAAAGCCAAACCAGCCCATTATCTTATCCAAATCGTTAATTGCGACAATCCCAATGATCAACGACAAAATTGGATTCAAGAAGATCCGGTACATCTAGTTATTGATCCAGTATTAGCAAGGGCTACTGGATTTTTTAACATTTATCATCAAGGTTGGGCATTAATCGAATGAGGAAAAACATTAATTTATTGTGGAAACACTACTTTCGCCTATGATACTGAATTTAAAGGCTACATAAGGTGGAAGGGGTAGTGTCAGAAGATATCTTTGATTATCTCTTTGATATGAGAGCGGAAAAATTCTTATCAGAAAAAGGAAAGAAGTATCTCCTTGAATTATTTGAAGAATGGGATCTAAAGCATCTTAAGCAAATTGATGAAGATTTTGATGATTATCCAGATCATGATGGTCTGAAAAATATAATTGGGGATGAAGGCATGCAGAATCTCAATAATGATGACTATTCTTGTTATTATTAAAAATTCTAAAAAGGCTTCCCCATTATTGTACTATTTTGACAAGTGTCTGGTCTGTAAAATAAAGTGTGTACTATAGCCGTCAGAGTACTGTAGCCATGTGAAAAATCTCTATGTACTGTAGCCTTTAGGGCATCCTATGTACCCCCATCCCTTAGAGAGGTTGAGTTTTGAGAAGAACACGGTCATTTGAGCATTCTTGAGCAAAAGAGAGGTTGAGATTCTCCATTTCTTTATGAGCAAGCTTCTCTAATGATCTTAGCTTAAGTCTCCCTTCGAAACATTCCATTGTAATATAACCACTTTCAAGCTTTAATAAAAGAAGTTTCCCAGAAGGGAACGTTATTCAATCGAACCTTATGTCTTAAATATTTTAATTTCTTGATTAAAGTCTCACTATCCTTCAAAATATAAAACTTGATTAGTGATTACGGTATGAGGTAGGAAACGAAACAAATCTGTGATGTACCTGATCTAAGGAAGGTGGGGTTGAGATTAGCAATCTTTGTAAACTGGAAGTTAGAGGAACGTCAGGATCCAGCGCCGACTAAGTTCAGATAACGGTCGAAACTCTCTAATTAAATTTTAATTATTTTTGCTTAGCATGGTGGGCCTATAACCACAGAAAATATAATATATAAGATATAAGTAGTATATTGTGATAACTAGTACTAGTAAAGTCATTATAAGAAGTTAAATCAAGCATATTTTGAGGGAAAAAAACCCTAAAAATAGCTTATTTGCATAGCCAACTTTTTCCAAGGGCTTTTCTGCAATTTCTAAAAGTTCAAGGATTAAATTATAAATAAAAAAGACCAAAAAGTCACTTGTTCTAAAACTAGAGGTACCAAAGTGTAAAGATTTTCAAAACTAGGTCTAACGTGTAGATACGCTAAAACCGGGGTACCAAATTGTAAAATTTTCTCTACGATCCCTAAATTGTTTTGATTTCTTGCTGCAAACATTTTGATTCAGGATTTGTACTTTGAATCACTGTGGTTTGTCAAAGCTTGATCAATCGAAGGTGCAATTCCAATCGATCAAGTGTGAAGAAACGCAAGTAACTCTGACTATTGTTTAGCTGGATCTATGATGAATCAAATCATAAGATCAGAAAAAAAATTATGTGATTCAAATTTTTGCCTGCTCTGATACCATGAAAATGTTGATCAAAAAAGAACTATGCAAATGGATCACGAAACAGCATTCAGATTGAGGTGGATCAAGGTGATCTCTCCCCTCTCCCTAATGCCCTGTATATTGACCTATATTCTTTCCATCAGTTGATCAACCTTTTATATACACAACTAAGACAGGGCAAGAAAAACAAGAAAATGACCACCTCCTCATAACAGATTTCCTAACCAACAAAGCCCAGCTGGCATACCTCATAACTAACTCCGTAACTAACTCCCTTTCTCTTCTACACTAACTTATAGTAATCACAAAATATAGTTCAACATTTTCCATAGCAAGTTGCATTGAGACAGATTTAAAATAAAATTTGCGTTGTCATCTTTTTAAAAAAAAAATTACTAGTTAAACTAGCTTATTATATCTCCACAATACAATTTACTGCATTATTTATCTATTTAATTTGAATCTAAATCTAAATATACTTATTTTTAATGGACCGAGGTAGGCTGACTTTAAACGCCGATTAGATCACTTAATTGGCACATACTATGTATGCTTACTAGATTTAATATGTCATAATGGAAATGTTGGTTATATTTACCGCAGCATGTAAATAATTTCATATTCCTTTTACCCCCTCAAGTGTTGCAGATGATTATTTCGTCCTTCGTATTCTCGACCTTCAGTAGTCTTCTAAAAAATACAGTTCTACAAAAATTATCGTGTATGTATATATATATATATATATATATATATATATATATATATATATATATATTAAAAGTTAGATTGAACTCATGTATGAGCGACACGTGAAATGCCATATAGGATACCAACTAGGGTGCCACTTAGGATAAGAATATCATGTAAGATAGCAACATAAAAGACCTCTATCATGTAATTAAGATGAATGCAGGTTATCAATACAGTTTTAATTCAATTTAATGTTAATTTTTCTTATATATTATGACTAATTAGTAATTAAATTTTGGCTTAAAAAATGTAAATATAGACCAAAGAAATGATTCATATGTTACCTAATAAAAAAATTGAAGTGTATTAGACATTATTCTTGAGGCAAGTATATATTGGACATCTAAAATCTAAATCGTATATTTATTTTTACATAATTATTTTTGAGTGAATATATCATGAGTTGACACTTGAATGCTAATTGAGCTGCTTATTTTGCATACTGTAAAACTTGATTACTTAAGCATGCCACATAATTGAATTTAGATAATATAAAATACAGGAAGACCTTAATGTGATTGTGGGTTTGGCTTATGACTACTTTAAGTTGGTACAACATTTAGTTTCTTTTCATATTTGTAACTTACGTTGATGATATTCAAAAAATATTTCAATGATTTATTCAATTTATATTTCATTTGAGATTATATTTTGCACTCAAAAATCATGTAGTATAATTAGTTCTTTTAGCAAATTCAAATTTAAACTTAATAGGTAAATTAATATATGAGAGTAGTTTTGTCTACATTCCTACAATAGACCATAGTTGACTTCATAAATGAGTAGTACTCCCTCCTCCCGAAAAAAGAACGTTAAAAGTTTTCCTAAATTCAAATTGTACTAAAATTTCTTTCATTTCCTACTAATCTCCATTTCTTCTTATTTGAATTTTTTCATTTTTCATTGTTGGGTTTTTTTATAAATAATTATACACCAAAGAGATGAGATTAAGCTCGAAGATTTATCTGTTTTTTTGTTACTACTGTCAATAATTTTCCCATACTTTGTTAATCATGAGAATAATTAATCAAATTTTATTTTATTCAAATTATGGGTCAAATAGTAGGGAGGACCATCATCACTATTAAATAATACTAAAGGTATCGTTAAACTATTGAAATAATCTGCAATGGAAATATGAAACAATTGCATGCATAATAAACATAATTAAACCAATAGAAATCTCTAGGAGAAAAAAAGCACCTTTTGTGATGATTATTAGTTTTAATTGGCATCCACAGCCCTACAAATTTGACATTTAGTCTAACATATGCTAACTGATCTTTTGCTAATTTATTTTTATTGGTAAATTACCTTGTTATTTCATTGGAATGTCCATCTTTAATATTATCTAACCTTTGCTAAATTACCTCATTATTTCATTCTAATGCTCACCTTTAATTATTATATTATATATTATTTTTGAAATTAATTACCTCATTATCTAGACAGCTACTTATTTTACTCTAGAGTTTATCTTAATTTACAATTCCTATAAATAGGGACTTAATTTTGCAGTATCTCATCTAAGTTTGTGTCATCATTTAATCAAAAAGAAAATTTTTGTCCCCATATAGTTCTTAGTTATAGAAGGATACAAAAATGAGTCATAACAAGCACTAGTTGGCTAAAACAGAAAAATCTTATTCTTTTCTTGATTAATGACAAAATGAAGGTTACAATCCCTAGAATTATTTTGCACCCATCTAAGACAAAGTGGTTACTCATATTAAAAAGAAGGCAATTTTCTATTCATGTTAGCTATGCAATGATTATAAATAAAAGTCAAGGACAATTACTGAAATGTGTAGGAGTTCACTTTTAAAATCGGTATTAAGTCATGGACAACTAAATTGCAGCATCAAGGGCAATGTCATTAGAGGGATTGAAGTTTATCATTAAATATGATAATGAATACTATGAAGGATACACAAGAAACACTATCTATAAAAAAGTGTTCAACAACTTACCAGTGGTATGTAATCACGACAAATAATTTCACTACAACGAATCACCCAAAAAATTAATAATTTGGCATTATACGTCTTTTTATATTAGTAAACTCCTACAAAATGTTAGCTATAATTGTGCAAATACCATGACATAATATGATTCTTAGAATTAAATGTAATCGAAGATTAAAAAAATAACAGTTAATAAATTCCTGCAATATTGTGCAGGCACCATGCAGATGAAATTTACAAGAAGTCCACAATTGAAATACCTCTCTGTTGGTAAGTACAAATCAATACAAAACTATTATCTTATATTTTTTTACTAAATGTATAATAATGTAAAAAATCATTACATACATTTAACAACAAATCGTTGATGACAAGAAGTTATGATCAAATGAAATATCAAAACCTAACTTAGTATAATATATGGTACTTCTGCAGATTACTTAATCTGAAAATGGAAGTCGGTGACTAATAGACAGAGAAGAGGACAAATCTGATGTGTTATTGAATATTTCATATTAGAATCACTTTTCACACATTACATTTCACATTACCATATGATGCATTTTTAAAAACAAAGTCCAAATTTAAGAAAGACAACATTAAATTACTAAAAATACTATGGTTTTCCTTTGCTCCTTTGGTCCCATAATTAATATGGTTATTTCACAAAATTATTTTAAACTTAAAAGAAATCATGCAGCGTTAAACCACATAATATCTTAAAACAAAAAAAAATTAAAAACTTCTTGACTAACAGGATTAAAAAAGATAGACTGCACATCAAAAATTCAAGTATAGATGTTAGGTTGCCTACATCTGGATATCTCCAGACCCCGTAAAAATGGGACTCACACTGGAAGGTGTTGTTGTTATTGCTGTATAACTAAGGTGACTTGATATGAAAAAAAGTCAAAAAAAAGTGCTAAAATCAAATCCACATAACTCAATATGGTGTAGTACTAACAACAACATAAACAATAAGATATTGATACTTATCAACCGAGAAGTTATAATCATCATGCAACGCACGAGTATAAAACTAGTATTATTAAATAATCCACATTATAATGAGGAAGTAGTTTCATCTTTTCTACAAAAAGAGTATACATTAAATCTAATTATTTAAATTCGTGCAAAGTATAGTACGACACTAATGAGCAATGATACTTCATGTTTAACAAATAAGTTTATGCAATTCATAGTAGTTATGTGTTTTTTGTCCACTTTGGCATTGTATTTTTTTTAATGGCGAACCTTCGTATTGACCCTGTTTAGCAAACATCTATTAGTTATTTGCATGAATTATTTGCTGTTAGTTATTTATGTCAGATATTTCTATTAACTGATTGCAATTGCTATTTGTAAAAATGGTTGTTTATGTAAAAGTTATTTGACAAAATTGCTTTTCTACCCTTAACTCAATTTTATTATTTATAAACACATGATTTTTATTTTTTAGTATTCAATTTTCTTCTCGATATCTATGAAGTAAACTTTAAGTAATATTTACAATAACATTTATTCATAAAGTCCCATTTTGATAATTGTGCTTATGTTTATCTAATCTTCTTTTAAATATTACAAATTAAAATTTACACAATAGCACTACCCATAATATTGTTTTCTTTTTATTTGGATATAGAATTTGTTTATTATTAGTCTGTTTTTATTTTTTAATATAAGGTGATTTACTTGATATTTAAAATATTTTTCATGTAATAATTTAAGATTTTTGGTGCAAATGACAATTGGTGTAATTTATCTCAACATTGGCCATTAGGGTAATTTAGAAACCAAAATCCAAATGGCCATTTGAAAAAACTGCTTGTTTTAACTTTTTGAGCAATGACTTTTTGGTTTCAAATAGCAATTTCAAATAGCTATTAATCAAGTATCTAAAATAGCTATTTGACTTAGTCAAACAACTAAAATGCTCCCAAATAGCCAATTTTGATCAAAAAGCTACCCAAATAACCAACAACCAAACACCCCAATTGTATTTTTTTTCAATGGTGATCCTTCATATTTTACTGATTTTTAATTGAATTGTACTTTGTATTCTATCTTCATTCATTCATCCAACCATTAAAAAATAAATACTTTTTAACATGTTTAAGCAAAAAAAATTAAGTGATCAATTAAATAAAATAATACATTTTTTGGTAAAAAAACTCTTTATTCAAAAAATAAAAAATATTTATATAAGCTATAAATATAGAATGTAAGCACAAAATTAAAACCATAGAAGTAATAAAATATATAGTGAGTTCTGTTGATAGACTCCATGACAAATATTTAATTCAATTATCAAAATATGAGTGTCAAAAACTGAATCATGCTGGAAATGCTATTAGGCAAGGCCACATGCACAACTTAGTCCACCTCCTAATAGTGAGCCAGTTTTTTGGCTCACCGGTGGAGCCTACCACTACTACATCTACACTCTCTAACTTTTTGCCTTACAATCCTCACTCTCTCTAATAGAAGGTTTACTACTTTGGCTCACCAACTACAATAATACCTATGGATCCCACACATAACCATATTTAATTGTTTTAGTTCTTTCATTTGGATTTGTTATTTAACTTTATTATTTTTTTAAAAAATAATTTGCACATAATAATTTGATAAGACAACTAATTAGAGGGTCATAATTTTTTTTTAAAAAAAAACAACAACAAAAGAGTTTCAATTAAAAAACATAATTCACACATGCTTGAATATAGAATTACAAGAGTTCTATAATAGATTTAAAAAAAAGATACATTGGTTAACATTTGACAAAAAAATTACAATAGTTCGACAATTTCAAAAAATAACAATATAATAATCATTCAACTATCATCTCTGCCCCTGACCCGAATTTTGCTTCCATATTTCCTCAATCCAATCCACTTGGAAAGCCGCATACGCGTCAGAGTTATGAACTTCGTATGATCGCTGAAAGCACGTCTCATAGCATGGATGATGGTCAAGGTTAACAATCGGTTCTGGGACAGTTTCCTCGACAACGTCGTAGTTAAATGCAAGCTCGTAGTTGTCCCGCTCGTCCTCGATAATCATGTTATTTAGGATCATACATGCTTTCATAATAACAGTGACTTCTTTTTTATCCATCAGACGAGCGGGGCCACGGACAATGGCAAATCAAGCTTATAACACATCGAAGGCTCGCTCAACGTCCTTCCTAACTGACTCTTGACATTCTGTGAAGAGTTTTTTCTTCAGCCCTTGGAGAAGTGGGGTGGTTTTAACAAATGTCGCCCATTTCGGATAAATTTCATCCGAAAGTTAATATCCTATCTTGTACTCATGCTCCTTGACGACAATACTCACAATTAGGAATCTGATCCTCATCCAGCTCTTGGAATATTGGTGAGCATTATCATAGTCATTAACATATTCATTTTAGTAACATGTATTAGAAAAAAGAAAACATTCATTTTATGAAATAACATATTCATTTTAATTATCATAGTCATTAACATATTCATTTTACTAACATGTACTAAAAAAAGAAAAACATTCATTTTTTGAAGTAACATATTAATTTTAATTATCACAGTCATTAACATATTCATTTTAGTAACATATACTAAAAGAGAAAACCATTCATTTTTTAAAGTAACATTAGGGTTATATCCTTACGATGTTAGGGTGCGAGTTAGATTATTTTTAATATATTATTAAGAGAATAGAATTTTTTTTATAAAAAAAGCAAACAACAAATTGATGTATTATATTATTTTGTTGACGCAAAAGCAAAGCAAGTCTTCTTTAGTTTTTCTCTACTAATAATATACTTTTTTACTCTTACTTAATATCTAACTCACATTTTTTGTTGTATTTTCATCATTAAATCATATATATTTTATGATTAAACTTTATTATTAAATAATAGAAAGGTATGTGAGAAGTTACCTTATTAAATTGAATTAATATTGTATTAAATTTACATCCATCCTACATAGCTTTTTCTTTTTATTTTAAATCTCATATATCATCCTATGTTACATTAAAATATCTCACATGGCTATTCACTCCTACGTGGCATCCTACATAGCTAGCTTATGTCTTTCTCGTACATGAGTTCAATCCAACTTTTAATATCATATAAAAAAATCATTACATACATTTAACAACACATCATTGATGACAAGTAGTTATGAACAAATGAAAAATCAAAACCTAACTTAGTATAATATATGGTACTTCTGCAGGTTGCTTAATCTGAGAATGGAAGTTAGTGACTAATAAATAGTGAAGACGACAAATCTGATGTGTTATTGAATATTTCATATTAGAACTACTTTTCACATATTACATTTCACATTACCATATGATGCATTTTTAAAAATAAAGTCCAAGTTTAAGAAAGACAACATTAAATTACTGAAAATACTATGGTTTTCCTTTGCTCCTTTGCTCCCACCGTCAATATGGTTATTTCACAAAATCATTTTAAATTTGAAAGAAATCACGCAGCGTCAAATCATATAATATCTTAAAATAAAAAAATAATTAAAAACTTCTTGACTAACAAGATTAAAAAGACAGACTGCACATCAAAAATTCAAGTACATATAATTAAGGTGGCTTTATATGAAATAAAGTAAAAAAAAAAAGGTGCTAACATCAACTCCACAGAACTTAGTATGATATAACACGAACAATAACATATACAGCAAGATATTGATACTTATCAACCGAAAAGTGATAGCCATCGTGCAACGCACGAGCATAAAACTAGTATCTACGTTATAATAAGGAAGTAGTTTCAACTTTTCTACAAAAAGAATATATATTAAACCTAATTATTTAAATTCATGCAAAGTATGGTATGACACTAGTGAGTAGTGATACTTCATGTTTAACAAATAAGTCTATGTCTACAACCATCTAATAATGTACATTTCACCAGCTAACAATTTCGTTTTTCTTTTTAGCTAAATCGTCCAGTATAAATTTCCTTTCGTTGTTTCTTTTTTCACAAATGGCTATTATTAGTTCAATAGGGAAACGAAGATGAACTTCATGACTAGCTTGTTATTGACAAGTATACTTCAAAAGATAACAAAAGATTATTGTAGCTCCTTTCATAGGTAAAAAGTGTAAGGCAGTACCTTTTCATAGACCAGGGTTTATATTTATGTTTTGTTTTTTTTTTAAAAAAACAACAACGATAGATACGTGTACAGCACTTTGTGTGCATAGCTCTTGCTTTAATGAAATTTGGACAAATTCAAATGTCTGAATTTTATCTCTACAAACAAATAAAATGATTCAATAAGGGGGAAAAACCAAATCTTTAATTGTAACATTGATTGATGCTCATAAACTTTAGTAGGCAAACTTTTATTTTTTATTTTCTCTGGTAATCCAAATAACATTTTGGTATAAAACAAAAGGCAAATCATAGTGTGTGTATATATATATATATATATATATATATATATATATATATATATATATAATACATAATAATAATTATTTTAAAACTGTCAAATACTGCCGCATGAGTGATATGTGTAAATTGGGACGATCTAGACCGTTCATTTAATGTGCCCATGTAATCTAAACTGTTGATTTTACTTAAAAAAAAAAAAGGCAAAACTGTTGATGATTCCCTCTCTCAGTTTTCTTTCACGTTCAAATAAGTAACCACTTTATCCACGTACACCTCCATCCAGCGTTTCACTGCTCTCAAATCTGAATCCCCATTGACTTCCTCCCTCAACTATCGTCTCTATCCGCTGATCACTCCTTTGGTTAAAAATTAAAAAAAATAAAAAAATAAACCCACCTCGCGATGGCGGTTCATATAACCGCCTGTCGGATGTTGGGTATCCTCTAAAGAAATGGCAAATCCCCCCTCCAAAAAAAGTACAAATTAGTATGTACACCCGTGAGTTTATGCTCTTTTATGCCACATCATTATCCATGTCATCAAAAGAATAACATAAATGCATGTCAAGAGAAAAATTTAAAAAAATACACCATCAAAAAAAAAAAATGAAGCAGCCCCACATTGCATTTCTCAGGCAATGAAGGAGAAGTCCCACTCTGTCACTTTATTTATTTTTTCTTTTGGATAATTATTTGTTTTTTTAGTCACTTTATTTATTTTTTCTTTTGGATAATTATTTGTTTTTTTTAAACAATTTATCAGTTATAGTTTTTCTAACTCAATCAGGGTTCTTTTGGCTAACTAATCCTACGTTTCATCTTCTTTTTTTTTTAAACGTGATCACTTTTTTAAAAAAGTTCATCCTTTTTTTTTTTAACGGTAGAAAGTATTTTTTTGGTTAATTTGCATTTGTAAGTTGATTGATTTTCTCATCATCTCTCTTCATGTTAGTGTTTGATAAAAGTATCTAAAAATTGAAATTCACTTATAGTCGAGAATGAAAGGGAACATAGTCGAAAAAGTTGGAAGAGATTTGATTCGTAATTTTTATAATTAATTTTATTTCATCTACTATTAAATGCACTTCATTTAGTTCATATTTATCTCTTAATTGAATATTTTAATTTTGATCAGCATTCGTGGAGGAAAATGGAAATGGTGACAACGACAGAATTTTGTTAGATTACGTTTCATTGTTAATTGGTTGAAAATCTGTTGATTGAAGTTGAAAATATTTTGTTCATTTTAAATTGTGAATTGGATCATAGATGTTCATTTGTTCGTGTGACGCTGTTCATTATTAGGTTTGTTTTAATATAGCTTCTTATTTTGTATTTGTGAATTGGATCATAGACGTTCATTTGTTCGTGTGACGCTGTTCATTTATTTTTATGATCTTGTTATTTTAATCTATATAAATTGGAGTATAGTTGTTCATTTATTTGTTAGATGTTATTCGTTTATGAATATGAGCTTGTTCATTTTTTCATTCATGTTATTCACTTTGTAGATAATATTTCTTCTCAACGAGATATTGTTAGTTTGGAGATTTGAGGCAGTTTTGGTTGGTTTTTGATTTTGGTTTTGGTTTTGTTTTTGTAAAAAATCAAAAAGCTAGCATGTATATTTATTTGAGGCCGTTTTGGTTTTGGTTTGAGGTAATTGACGGAAACAGTACAGTTGTGATGTTGTGTTGATTTACCTTTGATTAAAGAGAGAGATTTCATAGATGGAGTAACAAGGGACTCAAGTAGGTCTATTTAGTTCTTTCTTTATTATTCATACATATCGATAGGTTTGTTCATTCAAGTGGTGAAGTCTGTTCATTTTGGACAATGGGAACAGACTTGATTGTGATGGTGGACTAAGTTTTACTTGTGTTCGAATAAAATAAAACTATCTTAAGATTGTTCGTTGAGGCTCTTGATCATATTCACTAGGAGTATGATATTTGTTCAGTATCTATGTTGAAATTGTTCACTGTGGTAGGCCAATTGTTCATTGATTATTTGATAATATTTGAAAATGGGTTAATTTTATGCATCAGAGATATGGAGAATGTTAATTAAATATTTTCAGTTGCCAACATTTATAACACCTATCATCTGCTATGTGATAATTAGAAGTGATATAAATTGAAGTTCAAACTAACTAAATAGAGTTCAGCATGACCAAATATCCTTTGGGTATGAGCAACATGTTACGGGTTATTGAACAAAGTTTGATTGGGGATTTGGGTGTGAACTTTGCACTTTTAGTAAAGAAATATTAGAATATCTCTTGGACAATAATTGTTTGACTTCACCAATTTGATAACTAGTTTTAGTGAACAAGTCAAACACAAATGGTGAACAGAAACATTGGTTGTGATACATGGAGCATAATGTCACAATGAACAGCACAAAAGTGGATTCCAAACAAAATTTCAATATATATTGAACAAATTTGAGCCTCCTAATGAACAAATTTGGTATCTTTGGTGAACAGTGCTTCTATTATATATGAACAATCAAAAGTTTGTCCACTTGATCAAGATGAACAATCAGAAGTTGGTGAACAAACTGCACTTTGCGTTATATATCATATAACTGCTAATGCATGGTTCACATCATGACCCTAAAAATCCGCATGATATTGTTGTTGAACTGTATGTAGCTCCATTTGTCTCTTCTTTCCACTAATTTGGTGTTTATTTTGCCATCTTGTAGAGGACGCGTGTGGTGATTTTCTTTCTTCATGGTAGGCTCATTAGCTTCTAAGCCTGACAAATAAATAAAGCCAAAGCTCATGAATAAATTGATTGATATCAGAAAACAACAATAGCATATCCTATTAACAAACCCTTAAAGCTCAATGAACAACCTAAGAAAGTGGGATGAAAATTTTGGACATGGTGAGTAAATATGTTCAATAAATTTCATGAGAATAGGAAAATATTCCAACATATGCACCTGTCGACATAATTAATAAGAATAAATGCACATTTAAGCATTTCATGAACTAATCCATCCTTGTGATCTGATAGTTACCAAAACCAATTGAGAGAAAAAAAAGTAGCAAGATGAACAATTATGGAGTATAGATTGTAGAAGCTTCTATTGCTATCGATTTTAACATAGTACTTACGAAGACAAGGGCTACTTACAGAGTGAACAAATTAAAAGATCAAATGAACAATCACCATCCCATTGGTATTCATCGAACTCCATGATGATAATCAATGGACAATGCATTTTTTTTTCTTAGTTAATGCTTTTGGAGATTTACTTCATGAATGTCACAAAATAATCATGATATATTTGTCTCTTGAAAACATTCAAGTTATTAAACCATAAAGTACAAATCTTTGGAAAAATAAAGGGAGATATGGCATAGTAATTTATCACCTATTTTTGTTTCCTGCTCTTTTGTTTGGGTCAATTATCCATGGAGCTTTGAGCAAGAATGGTAGATTCTTCACTTTTCTCAAAGTGTGTCCTCTATTGATGAGCAGTGAAGAAACAGTTCCAACAAATTTTTAGCAAATATGTTCATTATCAATGTCAACTTTCAGTGCTAGAGGAATTATGGTATCCACATAATTCACAAAGGTAGAGAAATAGTAGGAAGAAAGAGAGAGAGAGAGAGAGAGAGAGAGAGAGAGAGAGAGAGAGAGAGGTGTTGAATCCAAGTAGTTTTCTTCAAATACCATTCGTTAGTTTCACTGGGTTGGTTTTGTGATTTGTCTTTTTTCTTTTTTTTTTCTTGCCAGGTTGTAATCGGTTTGTCACGTAGATATGAGAGTATATACTCTCATATGTACATCATAGGTATTACAAAAAAAGGAACTCTTACAAAACCCCCAACCCAAAGAGAAGGTACTCTCCTCCTAGTGACGCCCTCCCTAAAAAAAGGTAGATCAATTTTGCTATTTTATTGCTTATACCTTACTTCATCAATTTTAAGATTTTCTTATCAACTTATATTACAAAATTTTGAAGATTTCAATGTATTGACCGAGTGTAACAGTCACATCATTTATGCTATTAATTGGGAAATTACAAATGAATAATTATGTATTAATCATGTCCATTAAATTCCTATTCACCTACTCATTGCTAGTTACAAGCTATGTGCTGCTATGTCAGAGGTTTTAGTGGCCTAATTCTACATCAAAGGCAGAAACCTAAACATTAGCCCTAATTCTCTCTTTCCTCCTCTGATGCTAGCCTCACCATCCATTGGGCTTAGATTTGTGGCGTGACAACTACGGTGACTCTAGTAGCCACCTTCAATCCTAGTTCAACTATTCGTGGGCATTCACCGGGCAATAAGACCCTATGCTTTCACACTAAGGTACGTCCTTATTTATCCAACAGTGGTATTAGAGCCTAATTGCTTAGTTTTGGCACCGAATGAATTGAGTATGATTGAGCACAACTAGTTCATTTTATATTGTCAATTATACTAAATTAAATCATTAAAAACATGCTTCTGTGTTATGTGAGCTCTAAAAGGCATTGTTTTTTTTATGCCATTAAGTGATTATGCTAAAAACAAGTTCATTTTGTTTTATTTTATGCAATTGTTTATGCTAAGAATTCATGATCAGTTCATGGTTCTATGCAATTCAGAGAGCATGTTTGATATCATTCAATTATCCGATTTTGGAATCATGCATATATATGATCATGCAATAATTTGTAAAGCTTTTCCTTCGTGCCCCTTTAAGTTTTGTTCTTGAAATAATTACACTTTGCTGAAGCTCAGGTTTAAACCCTAACCCCAATACAGAGTGTATCTCTGCCTGAATCCAAGGTAAGATTTGACAAAACCCAACTCTGTCCATCACCCCACCAGCCCTACCTTTGTGGCTGTGATGGTAGTGAATCTAGCGGGGTCTCTGTGACCCTCAAAGAATCTACATTTTCCCATAAAAATAAAAATAATAAAAGGATGCAATCGGGATAAGAATAGCGCATGCCCATCAGCACCGCCTCGAAGGGATGGCGTGTGTAATGTCAGGCATCACTGACGAAGGGATTAATCAGCTACCTTCTTCCTCCATTACCCTCCAAATACACTGATCTAGGGCACTGGAGCCAAAAACCTACGGTTCAATGCCATAAAGGACGCGTGTGGGCCCACGCGCCACTAGTGCGGTGGTACTTGAGGTACGTGAATGGCGTGACCTAACTCGAAGTTGGCTGATCTACACCTTGGTGGAATCGGTTTCAGCCAAGGAGTTCTAGACAGAGGCTCATGGGCATTCGATCAATAGCGAAGGGCAGCGGCATACCATCCATTGGGTGTTTCTAAGGCGGTGTTGAAACCTCTCAGTGGCGATGGCTACCAAGAAGTGAGAACAACCATTATCGACGCATGGTGGCAGTAGCGATGTGGGTCGAGATGAGCAGATCCAGTTTTCGGTGGAGCAATGAGCGGCATAGAGAGAGAGCATGTGGGTAGAGAAAGAAAGGCAAACTTGTGGAGGCCGAATTAAGGGGGCTCTTGGGTTTGATTATTTTTGTTTTAAGTTTTTTTTTATTTATTAATTTTCGGCTTGCTCTAACATATTTATCAAGGTTGTTATTCTTGGCATGTTGATAGTTTTTTAGGTGATTTACGATTTTATACAAGTTGATATGATTCATGCTATTAGTTCATAGTTGAATTTAAATTTCAAATTAATTTTAATTCAGAATGCATGAATTCGTTATAAAAACATTAATATATTTAATCTCGTATAAATTCATTTTATATATGGATCAACTTGATATTTTCATGTCGAATGACTAGCAAATAATCAATAGGTTTGAAATAATATGAATTTGTTTCATATATAAAATTGGTATGTATGATGTAAATTTGTTTTACTTGAATTCAATAAATATCTGTGTGATATTTAGATCTCCCCTGTCTATAAATGAATATGTCTCATAAGTTATGCTTTAGAACTTATATTATATATAAATATGTTTTATATAATATTCAGTTGCATGAATATGTTTCATGATGATCCTATTTAATAATTTTATATACATTTATGCAAATACATGAGCAGTTGTGATTCGCTTAATTGTTTTATCATTGCTCTAAAATGATTCATGAAGCTTTATATGAATAAGTTTCATACCATCATTAGGATATATAGGGTATTTGATTATTTTATGAATTTGTTTCATGAATTTTAAATTTGTAATATTATATGAATACGTTTTATATAATTTAGGAGTCCTACTATACATTTGTTTCTTCGAAATTTTAATATTATATGGATATGATTTATATAATTAATTGCAATTAATATTGGGATATATTCCATGTTACAAATTATGTTGCATTCAATTACATGAATATGTTTCATGTCAATCACCAATTAGTAGTATTATATAAATGTGTTTTATATATACGAACTACATTAGTTGTAGTAGATTGCTGGTTGTTGTAGCATTTTGTCTTGCCCAAATTAATGAATATGAATTCATTTCATGTTTCCTACTAATTACATAATTTAGCAGTACTTTATGAATTTGTTTCATAAAATCTAAATTTATAAAATGATGAATGAGTTTTATAATTACCTAGTGAAATTGAAATAAGTATCATGTTATCTATAATTATATAAATATGTTTTATATAATGTTCCTTCGGCTTTAATGAATTTCTTTTGTAACATGTTATTATTCGAATATGTGTTGCAATATAGATTCATTTGATTATATAAATACATTTTATATAATAATCTGAATTTTTCGGTTGATATGTCATTCAGCCATTGATGGAGTTTTAAATGACATATTAGTAGTTATATAAATTTATTTTATGTAATGATAAAACTACACGAAAATTTGGTTTACATGATAAAGATGAATATCTTTGTGATATTTCTGAAATGTCAATTAGTTTAACCATAATGTTCTCCATAAATTTTGTGTTATGGAAAAATATGATAATTAAATTATAAAAACTTCTAATTCATGTTCGTATGTGATGATTATGAGCTTAGTGAAATTTTCGATCATGCGACCTAAACAATGGGGTTTTTGATAATTTAATTATTTGAAAATATGCCTACTGTCCGTCTTTTAAAATATATGCTTTTAAATATGGCAATTAAAATATAGTCGGTAATTTATTTACCAATGAATAGCTTGATGGCGCTAACTATGATACAAAGTGTCAGAAGATTCATTTACTTCTGAACGAGCGTGAAGTGTTAGAATATTTATTAAGTTATAGGTCTCCTAGAATGGCAAAGATGGTACTACTAGTGGATAGTATTGAGAAAACTTGAAGGCAAACCAAAAATGGTTCGAGAATGGATCGATCAACATGCTATACTTTGTTGTATTGCATCTACAACGATCTAGTGCGGGAATTAAAAGTTATCCCACTGTTGAGTACACGTGGGATTAGCTTAGTATCATGTTCATCCGCATGCATTTCCTCTTAAAGTTTCAGATCTAAGATTGGTATTACAAAAGGAAAAAGCGCTAAGGGAAATAAAGAGACATATATAGTATGTGTGAAGTGCTATAAATGTGAAAATAAGGGACCTTACACTTAGGATTGTCCTGAGCTAATTGGGTACCTTCTTTCACAGTTGCTCCTGGATAATATGTGTGCTTCTAAGCATCAGTTGGCAATTATGATCCTCAGTGGATCGTAGACAGGAGTAACAAAGCACATAGTTCAAGATTGTGAACTTTCAGCGCTAGCCGATGGATTCAGAAATTTTCATTTTTAGTAACAACCGTGAAGAAGGTGTCCTTAAAATAAGAACATATCTTCGTAAAGAGAATGCATTGCTTCTACACAATGCTCTCTCTACACCTGGGGTGCAATATTCTCTTGTGTCTTTTGTTTATGAGATTAATTTTCTCTTTAATTTCCGTCTAAACATCTTAGATATCGTATACAATGGTAATTTGTTTGGCCATGTCACATTGAAAGGTGTTTTCAATGTTGTGGACGGAACAAGACATCTTCCACCTTTGGCTCATTTTCAACTCTATGTTAGGCATGCTCGACTTAACAATGACAGTCAAAGTGGAGTTAACAAACTAGCTAAAGATGGTCTTTTAAGACTAACTCACTAGGCTTAAGTTGCAAGATGTGAGTTCTGTCTAGCTAGCAAAGCAATGTAACATCTTTTTGTAAGGTTTTGAAGGCATCGAATCCCTTAGTATCCATTCACTCTAGACATTTGCAGGCCCATGAATGTGAAAGCATATTATAGAGCAATCTATTATTCATGATATACGTACATGTGCCTATTATCTCACCGCTATTAGGTACTTGATGTATTCATATACTTTATAGCGGTAGTAGGACTCAATTGGAACGTGAATATCTTCTTTGTTGAATGAATTCCCATAATGTTGATTTTCTTGAGGAAGATTCCCAGGCTTTTTGGTGAAATTGGAAAATGACCTCAAATTATATGAGTTACAAGAAGACCTTCAACAATATCTCAGTGAGAGGGGGATTTGAATTCTCACTACGTCACGGAGGATGGTTCACCTCTCTTACTTGATAGGAATGGTGAAAATTTATCTGCTAAGGAGAATGAGATTCATTCTCCAAATGTTGAGGAAAGTTAGCCTGAGAACGAGGTTTAACCTTGGTCTCCCATTCCTGAATATGCAGTTACTCTATACATTCAAGATCCCACCTTCAATTGATAGTGGAAGTATTTCTCTCTATGTGCAGGGTTCAATACCTCTTAGAGAAAGGGGGGATTCCTGGTCCCATACCTCTCAGAGAAAGGGGAAGGGATTGCGCAACTAGGTAGACAAATAATGAAGGTTGGATCCAAAGGAGTAGGCATGGAATAGGATGTTTTTCTATGCACTTCCTTGGAATTTAAGGAATCAACCTCTTAACAAGAGGTAATTTATTCACCAAATCACAAAGGATGGATAGATGTCATGATTGATGAGATGGACTCAATGGTAAGAAAAAGGTTCTAGAACTCGTTGATCCGCTACCCCGATGCAAGTCTATCGAAAACACATGAGTTTTTAAGATAAGGCGTCAGCAGATAGTTTGATCGATAAGTTCAGACCCAGCTACTCCTAGCGTTGGTTGCCTATTTGAACTTTGAGATGTTCAAATGGACGTAAGGACTGCTTTCCTCAATGGTAATCTTGAGGAAGAGATTTATATGGACTAACCCATTGGTTTTGTATCGAAGGGATAAGAGGATAAGGTGTGTCGTTTTAAAAGGTCCATATATAATCTTAAGCAATATTCTAGATTTTGGTGCTTTAGATTCCATGGAGCCATAGCTTAGTCTGGCTTATATATGGTTTCAGAAGACCATCGTGTGTATGTTAAAAGCTTAACATGTGGGATTATGTTTCTTACCCTATACATTAATGACATACTACTAGCTGGGAACAGCTTAGAGTTGATTGAAGCTACTTAAAAGTAGTTATCCTTTGTCTTCGAGATTAAGAATATGGGTGAAACTAGATATATCCTAGGAGTGGAAATAATTCAAAAGTATCCTAAGATGCATGCATCAAAATATCTTGGAATGATTTTAGATTTATAATTCCGAAGCCGTAGATACTCTAGTTGAGAAGGGTCTAACCTTGAGTCTTGTTAGGTGCCCTAAAACAGATGATGAAATGGATAATGTTCCTTGCGCTAGTGTCATAGGAAGCTAAATGTAAGCAATGTTATGTACATAGCTTGACACTTGCTTAGCAGCTGGTTTGACAAGTCGTTGTCAAAGTAACGCTGGACTTGTGGTTTGGCAAGCCGTCGAGAGAGTCTAGTGCTACCTTTGTAGTACAGCTGACTTAGTCTTATGCTATCAAAGGGAGACCCGAAGTTAAGAGGATACTCAAATGATACTTGAGGTGGTGACCCAAATGAGTTTAGGTCAAACCTTAGGACATGCCTTCATCCTAGTTGGGAGGGCCATGTCATGGTGCACTAAGAAGCAAAAACTGCACAACAATGTTAGCTATGGAGGCAGATTGTGTATCTCGTTACCATAGAGCCAAAAAGTACTGTCATTAGGTATGTATACACTAACAAGGTGATTATGTTCTCTTGACTGAACCTATTCCTAGTGATGTGTTCAAAGCTCATATGTATACACTAACAAGGTGCTTGGATGTGCCTTGTTATGTGACAGACATGTTTTTTTTGCAAATGAGCAAAATGCTTATGATTTGTTCTTGCATGATAGGCATATTGAAATGTCACATGCTTCTAATTGGCTTAGTCACATGCACAATCGCCCAGGCGCTTCAGTAGCAGGTAAAATGAGACTGAATCATATTGACACTAGGTGTACAATATTAATTACTCATACTGGAAGTATATGAGGAAAATGAATATAGTCGCCTTAGTGAGTCTGTCACGAGACTGAAGGGAGTCAAGTATGAAAAAAGATTTCATATTGAAGCCTTAAAGCTAAGCTGAATCTTGAGTGTCAAGATTAACATTTAGTATGTTGATCTAGTGGCTCAGGTTATATTTTTTAGACTGATGATTTGCATAGCATAAGGAGTGACGCACCCAACTGAGGAGGAACTATGCCATGACACACATCTGATACAGTTTGTGCTTATAAGACGACCCATACATAGAGTGACAATTGACTTTCCTATCTCTTCTCACTGTGTGACCCTATAGACGATGACCCTTTGACTTGAAGCTATGATATGAAGTCAAAGTTTAATGATGCTACCTTAATATGTTTCTTAAGGGTCATGATGTATACGGTTCAGCGAGAACACATTAGGAAAGTAGTTAAGCTAAGATGAAATTTCATGATTGTTTAAGGAAAATTCTATCAATTATCACTGTATTAGCCCGGACGATTATATTGAGTATATAATCATATGATATATCATATGGCATAAAGGGACTAGGTATGCCGCTGCTGATGTTGAGGATGATTTGGGGTATCGTATTTCACAAAAGTGTTACATTAATTAGATGGTAACTTAATATAATACTATTGGTTACTTTCTGATCGCAAGCCCCATTCTCAGTATGAGGTGTAAAGAGATTAGTTGGAAGAGAAAAGTGTAACTTATGGTTTATGTGACCAAGGGGAAGCTGTTGACCAAATGCAACGGTTACATCATTATGCTATTAATTGGACAGTTACAAATGATTAATTATGTATTAATCATGGCCATTAAATTTCTATTAACTACTCATTGTCGGTTACATGCTGTGTGCTACTATATAAGAGGTTTTAGTGACCTAATTCTATATGAGTGGAAGAAACCTCAACATTAACCCTAATTCTCTCTTTCCTCATCTCACGGTAGCCTCGCCATCAATTGGGCTCGGGTTTGGGGTGTGACAACTACAATGGCTCTAGTAGCCACCTTCAATCCTAGTTCAACTGTTCGTGGGCATTCACCAGGCAATGAGAACCTGTGGTTCTGCGCTAAGGTACGTCCTTATTTATTCAACACAATGCAATTAGGTAATGATTGTACTGATATCAATATGTTGTAGTTTTGTAGATCTTCAATGGGCCATGTTGTCAATCTAACTATTCACCTCCCTGTTAGTGAATGCAGCATTTGTGATTAAATTGTTGCAATCGTTATGCAAAACTCCTATCGTTATCAAAGTTCTCCCAACCCAAGTAAGCTTTAATTTATTCCCTTTTTATTTGGAGAGCTATTGGCACATAATCTACTTTGCTTCCCAACAATTTTTATTTTATACTCTTCTGTAATCCTTCCCTTCTTTTCTTTTCTTTTTTGGCTTTGCTGCCACTCAACTCCAACCACCAATTTTTTCAAATAGCTCCTTAGCTCCCTTGATTCAACTTCATAGGAAAATAGGGTTTCGGTCAAAGTATAAGACAGTATTAGAGCCTTAATATTAAGAATAGGACGAAGCAAGTGGCAAATGGAGACTTAATCTTTAATGGCTGACGATGTTTCAAATCACCTATTTTAAGGTATCTACTTGATTTGTTTCATTGGATCTATTGTTTGATTCGCTTTCTTGATTATGTTTAGGAAATGCAAGTTTTAGCATCCATTCTTATTATGTATTTGCACCACGCTCTTTTATATGTAAGTTTCTATATTAAATTTGACTAAATGTATACATAACATGCATGCTTGATTATTTTTGTTATTTCAATTGTATTTTATATTTGTTAGTTTAGGTCTTTTCTATTTTGATTTTTATGTATATTTTATGTAGTAATTCTAATTGTGCTTTATGTGTCTTCAATGTATGCATGGATGGATTATAGAAAAGACGAGAAAAATGGTTTAGATGTGTGTGAGAAGAAAAGCTATACTTATTTCTTACAGTTGCTCAGTTGAAAAATTTTCTATTTATGATTTTTATAAGCATATGAACTTTCTTACATATGCAATACCTTGATAAGAATTGTGTCAATCTTGCTTTGTTGTTCTCATAACTACTTAGGAGACTTAATCGTTGTTATCATGCTTGAGTTATAAATATGGACAATTTCATCAAATTTTCCATCAACCCTCATATTTGCTCTTATAAAATGGTAGCTTTTGTTGTAACAAGTATGGGAGCCAATGCAAAGTGTGAATGAGCTTTATGGTGGTGAAGTAGCAAGCTTGTGGAGAATTTCACAAGCAAGTAGTACAATAGGCCGATTGGTTTGGGTGACTGGCAATAGGCAGGGGTGTATCATATCAACATTAGATGCTTCATGAAAGCAGGACAAGTACACAATATAAGTGGTTCATTATGCACACTCGTATATGAATTGTATTATCATGCATTGGTAGTTACTGACCGAGACTCTAGTTGGGCTTGTATTGCAAAGAACATAATGGCGGTGATTGTGGCATCAAGAACATAGCAATAAGCCTTCAAAGCATCAGTTGAACCTGTAAAAGCCTTGCTTGCTTTGCTAAGAATGGAGACAACTTAAGAAAGTATACTATGCTAATAGTTAAAAGTGATGTCGAGCATATCATCGTCAAGCTCAAGCAAAGGAATTTACCAAACTCACCGAATGTGGGTGTTGCTTCAATATAGAGGAAGTTATCATTTTAGTTTTGTTCAAAAGAATGACAAAATCTCAATGTCATAGGTAAAACTCACTGTTTTTACCTTATTATGTCAAACGTTCTATATTTTGCCTTTTCTCCTATCATATAGAAATGAGGAAAAAAATTATTTTCCACACATACTTTCCTTTTACACCTGTTCACAGAAAATATATTTGTTTATTTGGTCCTTGCTAGAAATTCCTCAGTTTGACTAATATAAAGTTGTTCTTAACCCTTCCCCCCCCAACCAAAGCTTTAAAACTGCAAATTAGTTTGTGAATGCTCCCTACTCATCATGCTCCCTTGTGTCCTCTAATTTGTATCTCCCAATCTATTTATGTGATGCACTAAGAATTTCTCTATCCCATTTTGTGTCCTCTTATCTATATCTCCCAATCCATTCTCTTTGCAGCACCAAGAATTTCTCTATCCCATTAGAAGACATTCCAACAAGGAGGACGTAAGGGAAGTGATGTGATGATGGACCTGTTGTCTGCCTGGGTGCTGCTAATGGTGGTGGCCTGCATGTACGAGGGCAATTAAGATATTGGTGACATTTGTCTATTGGGTTGGGGATGAGCGCTGGAATACTTAACCCAATCCATAACTCACTTATTGCTCCTTTTTTTCCATTGCTGGGGTCTCGTGTATTTTATGCAAATTTATTTATTTTCTGTGGTTCCTTTCTATTATTGATGATAAAGTGTAAATTGAGCTATGTGCGCTTTAAATTGAGTTTTGGCCACTAATTTTTAAAGGGTCATTAGTTAAATTAGGTGTTTTTGAAAGTGCTTTGCTTCTTTTATTGTTTTCTTTATAATTATGAGTTATAATAATTTCTTCCTTAATGTCATTTACTTCATAGCGATTCAATGATTTTTTCTGACATATACTACAAGGTTATCCTAAATGAACCATATCACCAATAATACTCTCAAAATTGAAATTTATAAAAACATACCATATTGAAATTATTTTTAGGACAATTAAAGTATTACTTATTGTATATTCTTTGCTAACTGACTTTGTACAAAGCACACGTCTATATTAGTAACTAACAGTCTTATTATGATGTATACATTTTACCATAGTTATGACTGGACATCACTGCTGTTGACTACTAACGGTCACAATAATGTCTCATAAATCACACAATTGATTCTATTGTTACACGATAGATAAATTCTATATTAATCAATAATAATTAGGCATTAAATTCTCTGATTCTGTATGAGGCTATGTGCCACTATAAAAAGGGGGGGTGTGAATCAGGGAATGACACAGCAGCAAGCAAGTAACATTCCCTCCATCTAATCCACTCTCTACCCTCTTCCTTACACAACCTAACCATCTTCGAAGGCTCGGGTTTTGGAGCATGAATCGCAGGTGACTCTAGTAGCCACTATAATAGTGTGTAGCAATCAGAAGGCGTAAAAATCCACATTCAACTTCCGCAACTGAGGTAACCTCTAATAACCTATAGTGGTATCAGAGCTAAGCCTATTTGATGCTAGCCTGAAATGTATCATTATGTGTAATCTGTGTTAAAAAAGTTTATGAATCTGATTCACATGCTTATGAATAGAATGCTAATCAGACAGATAAAAATGACATGAATCTTGGTTCATATGCACTTTCGCTAATCTAGTAGAAGGATGGATAATTTGTGTGATTATTGGACTTAATGTTATGCATAAATTGAGTTCAAATTCGTATATGCTAGTTTGCTAAATTTCCAAAATGTTGTCCTATGTGAATCTAAGTAGAATATGAAATGCATACCCAGAAAATTAAGACCCATCATATCTGGACGAGCCCCCCTAGACCCTCTACTACCTTCTCACTCCTCGGACCCAAACAAACAAAAAAAAGGAAAAAAGGGAAACGGACTTACCTTGAACCCATCAACACTGCCGGGAGGGGCGGCGTATGTGAGTCACACGCCGCCGATAAAGACCATTTTTGGGGTTTTCTTCCTCCCACTAACCTTAAACCCCACCAATCTACTGTTTTTTAGCACGAAATCAACCCAAAAACATCGGACAAGTGGCGTGTGATAGCGATGCGCTACCACAGAGGTGGCGCTTTGCTCGAGTGGGTGGCTTTAGTCGAATGTTTGGCGACCGATCTACTCGCTAGCGTGGTATTTTGGTTGGTTTGTGATGCCATGGACACAGTTTAGGTGGTGACAAGTTGCGGTTTATCCTCACCTGGGTTTGGATGGTGGTCTCAGTTGTGTACTAAGACCCAGGAAGAGGGCTGATACTCAGATGGTAGTCTTAGTTGTGGGCTGAGATTGGGGCTGAGACCGAGAGAGAATGAGCCACCGTGGGCTAGAGTGAGATAGAGGGTTGAGGGTTGTGGATAAGGAGAAAGAGAGAGTGCCTTCGGGGACTTCAAAGAGAGAGAGCGTGAGGTTTGTAAACGAAGAGAGGGAAAGAGTAATAAGGGCTTATAGCAAAAGTTTCAGAAAGTGCTAGGGCTGACATGATGTTCTCGGGTTGTTTATGTAGCCCATGTTTCTTGTTGGGCCAAATTTCTGGGCTGCATAATTAAGCTTATAATTGTATTTATGGGCATGTTATTCTGGCTCATTAATCGTTTCTAAATTATTTTGATAGTACACATGTACAAGTTCAAATAAATTAAATCATATTGTTAATTCCTGACATAAATTATAATTTCAAATTAGTTTTAGGATTATGAATGAATGAACTTGTCATTGTGGCGTTAATATATTTAGTGTAAAAATGTTCATTATCGCATGCTCGTATCATATAAATTCGTTTTACATATCAGATAACCTATGTTAAGTGATTTGTCATTGTGGAAATATGAATTAGTTTTATGCGTAAGTATCACTTCTAATGTGTTAATATGTAAATTAGTTTTACACAAGATTTTAGTAAATATCTATGTGATATTTAAATAAATGTTAATTTGTTTAACATGTTAATTGCGGTTCATATGAATGAGTTTCATGAACATGTGGTAATTAAATTATTTAAATTGCTAGTTCATGATTATATGAGATGATTATGAGTTTAGCGAAATTTTCAATCATATGACGTGAACGATGAAATTTTTTAATAATTTAATTGCTTTAAAAATATGTGGCTTACATCCATCTTTTAATGAATACTTGTAGATATGACAGCTAATAATGTAATGATTAGTGAATTGTCCACTAGTCAAAAGTTATATGGGTCGAACTATGACATATGAAAGCGGAAGATATAGTATCTTCTGAACGGAACAGATCTGCAGGAACATTTGACGGCAACCAAGTTTCCGCCATCTGACAAGGACAAAGATGGTAAGTCTATTAATACTTCTACTGTGCAGCATCAAGGGAGCTTACCGGCCTACCAAAACTGGTAAAAAAAGGATCGAAAAGCATCCTTTACTATGTTTGTTGAACGTGAAACTTTGACACATTTTAAATTGTTAAAATATAATATTTAAATAGTCACTATGCCCTCGTAGCAAAAAATAAAAGGCAAAAGGGCTTAAATTGAAACGTTGAAAATCATCTATAAAAAAAAGGAAGTGGGTCTAACTAAAAAGTGAAATGAAATAAAAATACTACAAAATGTATAACGGAACAAACAGGTCTTTTCTTTTAAAACAAAAAAAATAGGCCTCCTATATCTCTTTAGGTTGTGTCCCACTACCAATTAAAAAAAATAATCCAAACCAAGGGGTTTTTTTTTTCCCATCCATTAAAGATTGCGTTGGGCCTTTGACAGCCTTTAACTTTAATGGGTCAACAAAGTGCAAACAAATAAAATCAAGTGATGGAGGTCCCTCCATGTCCCTTGATTTAAAGAAGCAAATCAAGTTAGGTAATTTTATTTTGCTGCCCAAAGGATGAATAAATCATCCTAATTTTGTTTAAGTATTAAAACTGCAGGTCATAAGTTTAATTCCAGCAGCCAACCTCTTTTTGTGTGCTTAATTATTTAAGCCTCCTTGAGGTTTAAGTCAAATATTTTGTATTGGGTTTGAAGTTCAGGAAGTCAGATTTGCACCAAAACAAGTTTCATCCCATTTGGACTTCATTTACCCTCTCAAATTAGCCAATAAACCTAAGATATACAAACTGCCTAGTTCAACCAGAATGTACCCGGTTTTAGGTATGTGATTTCTTAAGCTTAATGGTGGTTTAAGTCTTGAATTTTTACCATTTTGGAATCCCCAAGATGTCTACTTTTAGGTCCAAGCATTAAATTCCAATCATACCTAGAGGAAGTAAAGAGATCAAGTCATTTTGTCAAACCTGCCAGTTTTGGTCTAAAACTACACGGTTAAATGTTTTAGTAGAATTGACCTACTTAAACATGGTTTAACCTTGATTTCTTTGTTGGGCGGGTTTGTACACACCCTAAGGTTTCCCCGATGGCTTGAAAAAAAAATCATGCTCACTTTTGGTTGGGTTTACAGAAGTTAGAAAACCGGTCAGAAAACTGCCATGAACCCGGTTCAGCAGCACAGTTAAAGTTTTCCTTCTCCAAAGTGTTTACTATCTCCATTGCTGAGTGACACACGTCCCAAGCTATCTAGAAGGTCAATAATCAGCTGCAAAAAGAGTTGCTCTTGAAAAGAACGGCCAATAGGAAATGAAGGCAGCGAAAGATGTCTCTTGAAGCTCATTGGATAGCCAAAAAGGAGAAGTCACTTTACGGCTAGCCAATCTCTTTACTTTGCTAGATAAGCTAGTTGTATTAGGACTAAATAAGCATGGTTATGTTGTAACCATCATGTATTAGCTTTTGTTTAATGTTTTTGATGTAATTTGATTAAGTTGGAGTGTGATTAGTACACGGTTATCTCTAACCATGTAATTAGGGCTAAGCTAATACCTTTCCTCCCTAGGAAGGAAAGGTTAAGGAGTGTGCTTGCTTGGTTTGCTGCTTGCTAGGCTATTTTATTTAAGGAGCACATGGCCATGTATGAAAGATCAATCAGAATTTGAATCAAAAACCAGTTAAGAGCATTTTACTTTCGTGCATTCGTGCATTCAAACACTTCACTTGCTTATCCTTAACTAGGCCAGTTAAGGTGATGTTCAAGTGTTGTCTTAAACTTGTTTAAGTGGTGTTTCCGTATTTTAATCAAGTTTAAGGGCCCTAAACCTTCATTTGGTGGTGTTTCTGTATCCAAACAAACGTTGAGTTCTATCCATCTACCTTGTTTATCTACACGGGTTTGAAGATTACTAAGCTAGTTTTCAAATTGCAAATCCTTGTGCTCTTGCTTTCTAGCTTTGTTTTCATTTAATCCTTTGAAGATACTTCAAGTTCCTTTTCCTTTTCCCATTTAGAATCCTTTGATTCTAAATACTATTCCTACCTCACGTCCTACCTCACAAACAGCCTATTACGTGCCACTTTTATTGCTTTCTCCTTGATTGTATTCTCTCTTGGTTTCAAGCTTTCACTCTTAAATTGAATTTGAGTTTTAACCCTTAAGAGATACATCATATTTGGTATCAGAGCAAGTTTTATCTTGGCCTGAAGCTAACCCCCACACGCCCCAAGGCCACCTCAAACACATTCTCAAACACAAACCTCAAACCAGCTGTTTTCAGCCGTGCTTGGTAGAAAATCAGCACAGCCACCCCGTGCCATTAAGCACGTCTGTGCCACCCTATTTCGTGTTGATTCATTTGTTCTAGCAACCCATTTCAAGCATGAGTGCTACAAGCATGACCTTGGAAGAGAGATTTCAAGCTTTGATGAAACAGAATGAGTTTTTGGCTAAGAAGATTCAAGAGGATGCACAAAAGAATCAAGAAACTCAAGCACAAAATGAGTACTTGAGAAAGCAATTGGTTTCGGTTTTGAAGCAAAAGCAAAACTAAATGAACAAACTCTTCAATCTGAACCTAGAATGCATGAACAAGTCTTTAGCCATGATGTTGAATCATCAAGTGAAGAGGAACCAACAAGAATGGCAAGAGAAGAGCCACGGTTTCAAGCTAGTTCAAACGACTTCAAAGTGGTAGTTCTTGAATTTGAAGGCAAGCTTGATCCTGAAGAGTTCCTTGATTGGTTGCATACTATTGAGAGAATTTTTGAGTACAAGGAGATCCCAAAAGACAAGAAGGTGAAGCTGGTTGCTTTAAGGCTTCGAAAATATGCTTCTCTTTGGTTGACTAATTTGTGTGCCAGAAGAGTAAGAGAAAGGAAGTCCAAAATCAGAACTTGGGAGAAGATGAAATCCAAGCTTAAAGCTCCGTTTCTTCCTTCTACCTATGTTCAAGATTACTACTCTGAACTCCACCATTTGAACCAAGGCAATCTGAGTGTAGAAGCATATACTCGTGAGTTTGAAAAGCTTGTAATCAAGTGTGATTTACAAGAACCAGAAGAACAAACAATTGTTAGGTACTTAGGAGATCTTGATCCTAGGTATGCTAATATTGTTGATTTGCAAGCTTATACTTCATTTGATGAGGTATGTGTGCTGGCTCATAAGGTTGAGTAGCAAAAGAAGAACAAACAGCTCCCAAGGCATGAAAATCCAAAGCCCTCACCACATGACCAAACCGTGAACAAGGGGAGTTTACCCTACACCCCTAAACCCACAGCTTCCACTTCCCCTACTACACAAAAAAGCCAAACTCCACAAATAGGCCTACCCCCACAACCCTCACAAAAACCCCTTCCTAAAGGTGTTCAAAGATGTTTTAAGTGCCAAGGCTTTGGTCACTTAGCATCAGACTGTACAAACCGAAGGTATGTTACCTTGGCCGAATGGAAGGCAACAGAGGAGGTCGAATTAGAGGAGCAAATTGAAGAGCAAGATGGAGATGATGTTAAGGAGATAGTGGTTGAGGCAAATGAAGGAGAAATGCTCACCATGGATACCCACCATCCACCAAGAAGCCATGAGCATCTCATCCTTCTTATCACTTTTCATGAACCACCAAACCTTTCCCTCACTCCACCTATATCCCAAACACTCAAACAAAGCTTCTGTGAATTCATTCCATAACCATTACTAGAAGCTTCTAATTCTGAATTAAGAGCATATGAGGAAGTGGTTCAAAGCAAGTTCAAGGAGTCCCCTACGTGCCACACTCAAATCAACAAGGGGAAAGAAAAGAAAAGAGTCTTTAAGTTCGAGGGAGACTTGTTTGATTGGCTGATTTTATTTCAGCCAATACTGAAGCAAGAAGGGAAGGTAATTACCTAATCTGATTTGTGGACAAATCTTTTTCAATAAGGGGAGGATGATAGAGGTCTCTCTATGTCCCTTGATTTAAAGAAGCAAATCAAGTTAGGTAATTTCATTTTGCTGCCCAAAGGATAAAAAATCATCCTAATTTTGTGTAAGTATTAAAACTGCAGGTCATAGGTTTAATTCTAGCAGCCAACCCGTTTTTGTGTGCTTAATTACTTAAGCCTACTTGAGGTTTAAGTCAAATATTTTACATTGGGTTTGAAGTTCAGGAAGTCAGCTTTGTACCAAAACAAGTTTCATCTCATTTGGACTTCATTTACCCTCTCAAATTAGCCAATAAACCCAAGATATACAAATTGCCCAGTTCAACTAGAATGTACCCGGTATTGGGTGTGTGATTTCTTAAGCTTAATGGTGGTTTACATCTTGGATTTTTACCTTTTTGGAATCCGCAAGATGTCTACGTTTAGGTCCAAGCATTAAATTCCAATCATACCTCGAGGAAGTAAAGAGATCAAGTCATTTTGTCAAACCTGCCAGTTTTGGTCTAAAACTGCACGGTTAAATGTTTTAGTAGAATTGACCAACTTAAATATGGTTTAACCTTAATTTCTTAGCTGGGGGGGTTTGTACACACTCTAAGGTTTCCCCGCATGGCCTAAAAACAAAATCATGCTCACTTTTGGTTGGGTTTACAGAAGTTAGAAAACCGGCCAGAAAAACTGCCATGAACCTGGTTCAGCAGCATGGTTGAAGTTTTCCTTCTTCAAAGGGTTTACTATCTCCATTGCTGAGTGGCACACGTCCTAAGCTATCTAGAAGGCCGATAATCAGCTGCAAAAAGAGTTGCTCTTGAAAAGAACGTCCAATGGGAAGCAAAGGCAGCAAAAGATATCTCTTGAAGCTCATTGGATAGCCAAAAAGGAGAAGTCACTTTACGGCTGGTCAATCTCTTTACTTTGCTAGATGAGCTGGTTGTATTAGGACTAAATAAGCATGGTTATGTTGCAACCATCATGTATTAGCTTTTGTTTAATGCTTTTGATGTAATTTGATTAAGTTGAAGTGTGATTAGTACACGGTTATCTCTAACTGTGTAATTAGGGCTAAGCTAATACCTTTCCTCCCTAGGAAGGAAAGATTAAGGAGTGTGCTTGCTTGGTTGCTGCTTGCTGGGCTATTTTATTTAAGGAGCACACAGCCATGTATGAATGATCAATCAGAATTTGAATCAAAAACCAGTTGAGAGCATTTTGCTTTCGTGCATTCGTGCATTCAAACACTTCGCTTGCTTGTCCTTAGCTAGCCCGGTTAAGGTGATGTTCAAACGTAGTCTTAAACTTGTTTAAATGGTGTTTCTGTATCTTAATCAAGTTTAAGGGTCCTAAACCTTCATTTGGTGGTGTTTCTGTATCCAAACAAAGGTTTAGTTTTATCCATCTACCTTGTTCATCTACACGGATTTGAAGATTACTAAGCTAGTTTTCAGATTGTAAATCCTTGTGTTCTTACTTTCTAGCTTTGTTTTCATTTAATCCTTTGAAGATACTTCAAGTTCCTTTTCCTTTTCCCATTTAGAATCCTTTTATTCTAAATACCATTCCTACCTCACGTGTTTGCTGCCTCACAAATAGCCTATTACATGCCACTTTTATTGCTTTCTCCTTGATTGTATTCTCTCTTGGTTTAAGCTTTCACTCTTAAATTGAGTTTGAGTTTTAACCCTTGGGAGATACATCATCAAGGCAAAATAAAAAGCTAAAAATGGAGATTAATTGTGGTGGTTTCTAACATCCCAGATCCTCAATCAGATTAAATCGTGCAGTAAAGCTAGGAGTAGTCAAAAATACTGCTCCCTATTTTTATTTTTATTTTTATAAAAGCTCAGAATCAGACCCAGAGGGGAGAGGTTTCAAATGGAGTAGGGAAAAAAAAAAACACTGAGAGGGACGAAAAGAAAAACAAAGCGTAAAGGAAGCAGCAAAAGTCAGAGGCAAAGACCAAAGCTCCAACTTGTGAAGAAGAGGATACTGAGGATACTCAAAGCAAGCACTCATCTCTTTTTCTTCTGCAAACTAAAGGTTCGAAGGAAAGCATACGATGGAGCCAAACTGATCCGCATCTTTGCTCATTGCCAGTGTTTGGATTATTCAGGCCACCATGGCCAACCACAAGTAAAGAATGCACCAAGTAACTATGAAGGATGAAGCGGGTCATAACACGACAATTCGGGTCACGTCCAATTCAGTCCTAATGCTAAACTCGGGTCCTGCCAGACGCAAAAGCCAGACTCGGATCCTGTTGGATCCTTGGCCTTGCCGAACCACAAAATGAATGGATCCTATCATATCCCGGTTGCTATCGGAACCATAAAAGTGCTTCTAGCCTGTCGGACCTTTAAACATCGAACAAACAGGGTGCAGATCATATGCACTACGGACAACATAGTTTGACAACCTGTAAAACTCCATGAATGAGTTAGCAAACAAGAATAGAGCCTAAAAAAACAAAAAGAAGCAAGATAAAACAATGAAAATGAGATTAGAAAGTGTGTCATCTACGAGCAAGTCCCCTGACACATCTCTCTATTTTGAGAAATGCTCTGTTTTGGAGGTTTAAAAAAAAATCAACTTGACGGGGAAAGAAGATAAAGGGTCGGCTTAACAATTAAATTAAAAGGAATGACGGCATGAAATTCCAAATTGGAGTTGATCATGTTGTTACATTGCCCTTATGATTATCACAAAGTGAAGTAGCACTGGTATGGCAGCGTAGGTGTCAAAACAAGGAAGTGGCAAATTCCATTGCAATGCTCTGTTTTGGAGTTTAAAAAAAAAAAACAAGAAGAAATCAACTTGATGAGGGAACAAGATCAGAATGCTAGCACTCAAGGGCCTAAGATTGGATTTGCTTTCATAATCAATCATCTGAATACGAAAGGGCCAAAAAAAAAAAAAAAAAAAAATTCCTCAAGTCTGGCAAACGGATTTTGCTTGGTGAAAATATCACTTTGCATTTGGAGAGTTAAAAGGAAAATAATGTTAGTGGCAGCCTTCTTAAAAAACAAAAAAAATCTCTTCCAAGTGCTGAAGACTTGAGGAAGGGGGGATAGGTCAAATAATAATTTGATTGATAATTATTCGGCTCCATCATACCTTTTGTTGGGCTTCAAAACAAAGGGTGGAAGTAGTACTCCCAGAAAAATGGATAGTAGTAGGGAAATGATAAAACGAAGTAGCGATATTTGTAAATTATGTAGTCGAAACCTAGCAATAAAAGGTCACTGATTTCGAATAGGACTCCGTTCTGGAGATTTCGTTATCTTATAAGGATACGATCTATCCGTTAACTTCAAAAAAAAAAAATGTATATATAGCTTGGATAAAAATCCAAATAAATAAAAAAATGGATAAGAGAGAAAGTTGACATAAATTATGAAGCGCCAATTCCGAGCCTCAATTCTTGGTTTGCTAAACACTTTTGTCAGCCTTTTGATCTTTGGGTTAACAAAAAAAAGGGGTGAAGCCCCAAGAAATAAAAATTAGGTCACAAAGCCTCTATTCATTAATTATAAGTTTAGTAGTTTTGTTGGTGTGACTACAACAAATTAAACCTAAAGAGCTGGACTCATTAGATCGCCGAATATAAATAGAGTTTTTGCTTCTACCCGAATAAAATTTATTATAACAAAATATATACATATAAAGTATACTCAATTATAATTTTATTAGAATTATGGTGACTTGATTCCACTCAAGATACGTAGGAAGTTCGATATTAATTTTTTCAAGTTCAGTCTAAACCGAAATTTTCAAATGCGCTCAAACCGATATCCCCCTCTTTCATAAAAGGCAAAAATTACAGTTCTGTCACTCTTGGTTACACGTGATGTAACCTAAACAAATAAATTAAAAAAAAAGGAGGGCTTTGCAAAAAGTCTAAACCATTTTCATCTTATAGACATGGTAAAATGGACCAAACTCGAGTCAAATATATAAGCAAATTCACTAAGTTTCTCTCCTTTTCATGACGTAGGCTTAAACAAATTGGTGGTTACAAGCTACGTCAATTCGTTACGAAGAGCAAGCAGGAATCTTATGAATAAAACGTGGGTACAATCCAAAGTCAAAGAAAGACGTAACAAAATTAATAGAACGACCCCGATAAGGGCTAAGCTGGTAAATAAAAATCGTAAAGTGACTAAAAAAAATATAATTCAGCTACAAGTTAAAAAAAAAAAAGAGAAAGGTTCACATATTAACATTAATCCAAATTATGGTCATTTTGTTTCTAAATCCAACATAAATAATCAAAATCATATCAAATGGCTATTAATTTGACCAAAATAAAAGATAAATTAAATCAAATAAAGTTTAAAGAACTACAACTGGTTTAATCTTATATAAAAGATGTACGTAGGCAGCTCATGATAAAAACTGAGTACAACTTAAATTCTAAATCAAATAAAATTATCCATTTCCTAACCTGCACATGAAGAACGTGTACGTACAGTATCCTTCCTAGAAGGTGCCTATACAGCCACTATCTGATACAATTAAGTTTTGAATACAGGCGATTCGATATTAAAAATTTGATAAGTATCGATTCAAATTATATAAAGTCTTATTAACACAAAACAAGACACAAAAAAATAAAACAGAATGAGTCGTAATCAAAAGGTGGTCTTCTAATAGGGGGACGTAATTAAGGAGGTTCATCCTCTTGAATAGGGTCGTACTCAAAATAAACCGATGTACATTTTTGTACGTCGGAAAGTTGTGTTGTGTATATTATTTATTTTGTTAAATTTTTGCTCAACAATGTTGTACCGCATGCACGACGGCCTGATTGGAGAGTTTGAGGTGTGTTCCACAGCTAAGAACATATGGGACCAACTCAAATTCTATTTTGGACAAACATCCGAAACAAGGCTTTGTACCTTGCAACTAAAATGGATACAGTATCAAATGGACTCCAGTCATACCATGGCTGAGCATTTACAAATTATGAGTGACATAATTCGTGATATCAAGGCTGCTAGTAAAGAAATTTCTGACGTGAGCAAGTCCTGAATGTTATTCAGGCTCTCTCTGAGGAGTAGCATTGGCATCATGTGAAGGTGGTGTTGACTCATGCAAATCATATAAAGACCTTCGTTGAGATCCAAAAATCACCTTAAAATGGAAAAGAGCATCTCAAAATGTTCAGTACTCCTAATGTAGCTCTTGTTGCCAAGGGAAATAGGACCAGAGGTAATAAGAACATTCGAGGTCAGCAGGTTGAGAAAGGTTCATGGCCCCCTCAAAAAGGTAGGCCGAAGGCTAGGTTTGCCAAGAAGTAAAAGGCCAAAGGCTATGGAGAGAAAAACATAGCGCGTGTGAAGTGCTATCATTGTGGCAAGAAAGGTTATTATGCTTGGGATTGTCCTGAGCCTCAGAAGACATCTTTCTCCACTTATTCTCCTGAATTATATGTGTACCCTCATGCACTATTTGCTAATTTGTTTCCTAATTGGATTGTAGATACAGGAGCAAACAAACATATACTTCAGGACAAAGTTGGCTTCGTGGACTTTCACCGCTATCCGATGGGTTCACAATTTGGTGTGCTGGGAAACGGCAGTGAAGAAGATGTTCTAGGGTTGGAGCGTACTAGCTCACGTTGTGAGGAGGGAATAAATTGCTCATTTTTTATGCTCTCTACACAGCTAGGGTGCGTGTTTGCCTTTTGTCTTTAGTTTCTTTAATGAAATCCTGTTTTGGCTTTAGTTCTTGTGATGATGGTTTGAACATTACGTATTGTGACAATGTGTTTGGCCACGCTACTTCGAAGAACGATTTCCTTATACTTCATTTGGATGATTGTTATAATAATTCTCATTCTGGTTTTGTCTCACATTTTGGTTCTGATTATGAATCTATTAAGTGGCATGCTACACTACGATAGGATGAGTAGACTAGCTAAAGAAAGTATTTTAGAGCAACTCACCAAGGTTAAGTTGCCTAAACGCGAGTCATGTCTAGCTGGCAAGGCGACCGTGAAGCCTTTTAGTAAGGCTTCAAGGGCGTCAAACCCTCTAGAGCTTATTCACTCTAATATTTGTGGACCTATGAATGTGAAAGCACGTTATGGGATTTCTATTTCCTCACTTTCATAGATGATTATTCTAGATATGGGTATGTGTACCTATTATCACATCGTTACAAAGTACTTCATATGTTTAAATGCTTTGTAGTCGAGGTTGAGACCCAGTTAGAGCGGAGAGTTAAGACTCTTTGAACTAATCGTGGTCATGAATACCTCTCATTAGTTTTGTGAGGAAAAGGGCAAGCGAAGATAGCTCACGATTCTTGGCACTCCACAATAAAATGGTGTGGTAGAGCGTATAAATCGAACATTGCTTGACATGGTATGGTCAATGATGTCACACACCAATCTTCTAATTAGTTTATGGGGGGGATACATTGCTTACGGCAGCTTACAGTCTTAACTTTGTGCCAAGTAAGAGCATATCCGCCACTCCATATGAGTTATGGCATAGATAGCCTAACTCACAAACATGGAAAACTTGGTCCAAGGCCACTAAAATGGTGTTCATACGTTATCTCGAACATTCTAAGGGATATGTTATGTATGGTGAACTCCCTAATGGAAGTATCACAGAAGTAGATTCACGTAATGTTGAGTTTCGTGAGGATGAGTTCCCAAACATTGGTGAAATTAAAAAAGGACCCAGCATTGTATGAATTACCGCTAGATGACCAGCTATCTCTCGATGAGGGGGAGAATTTAAACACTCACTGTGTCATTGAGGTTAGTACTCTTCCGTTGTTTGGAAGAGATGATGAGTTGGTGGTCACCCAAGAGAATCATCCTGGGAATGAGGTTCGTCATCCCTCTCCAGTTCATGAACATGAGGTTAGTCCACTTGTTCAGAATAGTAGAAATGATTCTCTCTCAATTGAGGATTCTATATCTCTTAGAGATAGGGGGAGGAATACCTCAATGCGTCAGACCAGCACAGGCGCTCTACTCCGGAGGAGTGAGTGTAGAAGAATACCTCGATGATATTTTCAAATCAAAGAAGAGATATTCCTGTGCACTCCTTTAAAGATAGAAGAGCCTACCTCCTTCCAAGAGGCTATTGATTCACCGAATCACAAAGCGTAGATGGAAGGTATGAGCGATGAAATGGACTCTATGGCGAGAAACAAGGGTTAGGAACTTGTTGATCTTCCTTTACGTCATAAATCAATAGGAAATAAGTGAGTTTTCGAGATAAAATGTCGGGCTGATGGATCAATTGACAAGTTTAAGGCCCGTTTAGTGGCGAAGGGGTTTACCCAAATTGAGGTGGCAGACTATGAAGAGACTTTTTCTCCTGTGGTTAGAATTGCTTCCATTCACCTACTTATGGCCCGGGTTGCCCATTTGGATTTCGAGCTATTACAAACAGATATAAAGACTGCTTTCCTTAATGAAAATCTTGAGGAAGAGATTTACATGGATCAACCCATTAGTTTTGCATCAAAAGGTCAAGAGTACAAAGTTTGTCATCTTAAAAGATCTATTTATGGTCTCAAGCAGTCTTCTAGAATGTGGTATTTCAAATTCCATGAAGCCATTATCTCTTTTGGCTTAAACATGGCATCTGAAGATCACTGTGTGTAAGTTAAGAAAACTACAAAGGGGATTATGTTTCTTACTTTGTATGTGGATGACAAACTATTGGCTGGAAACAACATGGAGATGATCCAGACCACTAAGCAGTGGTTATCCTCCATCTTCGAGATGAAGGACAAGGATGAGGTTAGGTATGTCCGAGGCGTAGAAATAACTCGGAACTGTTCCAAGAAGCTTCTTGGCTTTAGTCAAGAAGCATACATTAATAAAATCTTGGAACATTTTCAAATGCATTATTCTAGACCCGTTAACACTCTAGTTAAAATGGTTTAACCTTAAGTCTCAATCAGTGCCCTAAAACAGACAAAGAGAATGAGAGAATGAGCAATGTTCCTTATGCAAGTGCAATGGGCAGCTTAACGTATGCTATGTTGTGTACACAACTAGATATTTGCTTTGCGGTTGGTTTGGTAAGTCGTTACCAGCAACCCAGCGCCTGCTCATTGGCAAGTCGTCAAGAGAATCTTTCGATACCTACGTGGTACAAGTGATCTGATTATTTGCTACCAAGATGGGGATCTTAAGTTGAGAGGATATATGGACGCTGATCGAGGTGGTGATCTGGATGAATCCATGTCTACCTCAGGATATGTGTTCACCCTAAGCGGACGAACCATATCTTGGTGCAGTAAGAAAAAAGACTGCATTGCACTTTTGACTATGGAAGTAGAGTATGTTGCTTGCCGTCTTGCCACTCAAGAGGTAATCTGATTAAGCAGTTTTCTTCAGGATCTCAATCTCACTCCTAGAATTGATGATCCTGTAGAGATTATGTGCGACAATACTACTGCTATCCAGTTTGCTAAGGATCCAAATTTCCACAGGAAGACCAAGTATATTAAGAGGCGTTATCATTTTATTCGAAATGCCATAAAAGAGAAAGAGGTTGCCATTAAGTATATATCTACAAGTAGGATGATAGTTGATCTTTTAACTAAACCTATTCCTAGAGACGCTTTTAAAGCTCATGTAATGAGCTTAGGCCTGTGTAGAACTTAGCTTCTCGATGTATCTAAGTGTATGATGGACATGTTTATCCTTGTATTGAGTATTTATGAAGTAAAGAATGATATTTCTTTTCAGATATTCATAAATATGCAAGTACATTATAAGGCACATTGTAATATCACCAGACTTTTGATTGGCCTAATCACACAAGCAATCGCCCTGACGCTTGAGTAGCGGACAGGATAAGACTAAATCATATTGGCACTAGGTGTGCAATATTGATTATTCATACTAGGGATGTTTGAATGAAGAAAATAGTCGTCTTAGTAAGACTAATATGTGACTCGAGAGAGTCGAATATGAAATACGTTTTCATATCAAAGCCTTATAGCTGAATCTTGAGTGCTGAGGATTAACATTGGGTATGTTGATCTAGTAGCTCAAGTTAGTTTTTTAGATAAAAGTAAGACTTACGATTTGCGTGGCATAGAAGAGTCATATGCCCTGTTTGGTGGGAGCTATGCCATGACACACTTTCATACTGTGCATGCTAAAAGTCTACTATTTTATGAGTGATAAGTGAGTTCCCTTTCCTTATCATTGTGTAACCCTTATTGGTGATACTCCTTGACTTAGAGTTATAATATGAAATCAAAGCATGATGTTGCTACTTTAATGTGTTTTTCCAAGGCCCAGGGTGTATATGGTCCAACGGGGCACATTAGGAAAGCAGTTATGTTAAGATTGATTATTTTAATTGTCTAAAGAAGAATCATTTCTACATCACCATACCAATCCCGGGCAATTATATTCCGTATATAATTAATTGATATATCAGACATAAAGGCACAGTGTATGCCATTGGTGATGTGTTTTTCGAATGATTCGGGGTATTGATGTTTTGTAAAAGTGTTATATCAGTTAGATGATGACTTAATATAATACTGCTATTTTCTTTGGTCGCACGCTCCATTCCTAGTATGAAGCATGAGGGAATTTTTTGGCAGGGAAACATAAGAATCATGATCTTTGTGACCGAGAGGGAGCGGTTGACCAGTAACGGTCATAATAATGCCCTATAAATCACACAATTTATTATGTTGTTACAAGATGGATTAATTCTGTATTATGCAATAATAATTAAGCATTAAATTTCCTAATTCTTTATGAGACTATGTTCCACTATAACAAGGGGGTGTGAATTAGGGAATGACACAGCAACAACCAAGAGTCATTTCCTCAATCTAATCCACTCTCTACCCTCTTCCTCATACAATCTAACCATCTTCGAACGTTTGGCTTTTGGCGCGCTAATCGTCGGTGACTCTAGTAGCCACCATAATAGCGGGTAGCAATTAGAAGACGTAAAGATATAGGTTCAACTTCTGCAACTGAGGCAACCTCTAATAACCTACAACTGCTTTCTTGCCTGATTCTTTAAATAGCATACTTTTTAGAGATTTGTTGTGCCCATTGTCATGAATCAATGGCATCATTTTAGCATTTACTTCCACAGGCATTTTATTCTTCACGACTTCCTTGTGTTTTATTTTACCCAAGCGGAGGGCCTTTTCCTTTGATCATATCGTTTATGATTAGGACAGGAACGCAGAGCAATGATGATTAAGGTCTATGAAAGCCGCCATTGCGTCGCATCACTGCTTTTGATGTACGTCTTGATCATCTTTTTTTAAACCACCCCCTCCCCCCATTTTGGTGGCACACGTGTAAAGAATGATGGATGCACTAGGTTAGTATTGTGAAATCAATCCATCAAAAGTTAATTATTAACCGAACTATTCGAATTTATGATAGAGGGATTGCGTATTCCCAAACCAAACAAGGATTTTGAATTAACAGCACTTGCAAAGAATTTCTTTTTTTTTTTTGCGGGGGGGGGGGGAATTGAAACGGAATATTATTAACATTGTTTTTTTGGTGCAGACGAGGAATATAACCTACATAATGCAGTTTTGTTCACAAATCAGTATGAGCTTATTTGCATGTCC
>JAKOGI010003071.1:57500-69237 GCA_029747015.1 Carnegiea gigantea | reverse complement strand
ATATATATATATATATATATATATATATATATAGCATTAGACTTCAGCTGACCTAAATCAAGACGTGCTTGATTCTGCACGTGGTCATGGTGTGCTCCATACCTCTGTATCTAATAATGTATAATTTAATTACCCCTCTGTATACATGTTAAAAGAAAAGTACCGAAGGTAATTTCATACCCACACCTCAAATTTTCGGAGCTTTGGGAAGTGCTAAGCTACTTCCAACCCTAAATATTTTACGATAGTAATAAATGCTATCTTGTAAAACCATTTCATTCATGTTTAGGTTATCAGTATCACAATTAATGCATGATTAAATGCATTTTATTTTCCTCCACCAAAATTGTTTTAACAAATTAATAATACTAAAAAAATTTAAAATAGTAGAAATTGAAAGATATTACAATTGGTAATTAAAATTCCGATGAAATATTTTATATTTTGCTGATACCTAGAAAACGGTGAAGAAAACATAAAAGGAAGTATAATTCTTATTGTCATTGATATGTAAAAAAATATCAATAACTTTAAAAAAATGGTACCTTTTAAAATTGAATTTTTACATGACTAACTTATACATTATATAATAATCAAAGCTAGCCATGATATAACTGAACTTTATTAAGTTCTATTTGACATGCTATTAAAAGTTTGTTTATTCTAACTCAACTTCTAAATTTTGTGCACCACATTGAACACTAAAGGTGATAAAATAATGATATAGACAACAACTTCTATGACCTTTAGTTTAGTTTAACCACACATTATTCAAAGTGACTGGTTGTATTAAAAAATTATAAAATATAATAGTGCGATTGTTATAAATTTTTCATTAAATTATCACTATCTATTTTATGGTACCTAATTATAAATTATATTGATAATAGTTATAGTTAACCTCTAAAAATAGAAAAGTACACTAAAAATTTATCTGTGCATCGCATGGGCGGCCAGTTATTGTATTAAGCAGCCAGCCAGCCTGCCTACTTGAGTTAACCTGCACAGGAAACTGCAAACCTAACAAGTCTTCTGGACCCAAAAAACCAGACCTCCACAGGACTTCAAGTAAATAGCTCGACAGCACGACAGCAGCAGTTGAAGACACTCTTTATGACAGTCCAAAACAGAATATAAACTTCTCTTCTCTGACAGCAAAAGTCACGAAAAACCCGGATAACATTATAAACCTCGCTGTCTGATCTGGCAATACCTCTGACAGAGCTACAGGACATAAACAATTCAAAGAAACAATTGATCCTTTTCTAATGGAAAAGTACAACAATAGAGAATGTATCTCCTGACTGCAAATTTAGGTGGGTACAACCATTGCCGACTTGGGAACTGATAGCTGCGAGAAAAACACCCCAAACACTAACAACAGTAAAATCAACTGTATGAAAAGACATTTAGTGAACTTCAATAACCTCTTCTGCATCTTCACAATTTCTTCACTTCCTGTGCTTTCTTTGTATAGGGTGTCGACCTCCCTGAGCCTGTCTTGCAACACGGCAGCCTTGTTTTCTACTTCTGCCACAGTTCTTGAGGATTGAGCTAGTTCCCTAGCCAGTGATTTTTGCTCTTTTAGGAGCTTAAAGTGATTTTCGACAAGACTACTCAACTCCTTGGTAGATCTCGTCATAGCGACAAATTCAACTTCAGCTTCAACCTTTTGCTTGAAGAGGCTCTCGAGCTCAGCTTCCATCTCTTCACATCTTTTTTGTTGCTGCTGAATGGCGCGCTCTACATCTTCTAGGGGTGACTCCATAGTTTTTATTGTTGCTTCAAGTTCAGCAACTTTCAATTCTTTCTCCTTGAGCCTGCCTTCAGTTTCACCCAGCTGCCTTCCAAGTGTCTGTACATTCTTGTTAAAGTATTCATGATTCGACTCTGATCCCCAACCATCAGATGTATTATCCATACAAACTTCAGGACGGGAGACAGAGTATGCAGGACTGTCAGTGTTTTCTCCCAAATCCTCACAAAGTGAATGGATCCCCCTTCCTATCTCTCCAAATTGCTGCAATTCTGCAGGTGTACACAAGCCACAGCATTCAGAACCTTTCAAGTTGACCAGAGCAACAGACAGTTTGTAATTTAATATAGCATCAAATTGCCGAGGAAAAAGTGTAGATAAACTTGGGGAAGGGGGGGGGGGCTTTATAAGAAACAGCAGAGGACCAGTCCCTCCAGAAAGCCATGAACACCAGAAAGACAAATAAAGAGGAAGTGAAACAAGAACATGACTCTTGGACTGTTCTCTGCTGAGTAAAAAATAGAAACAGAATATCATCTCTCCGAACCACTTCATTGACATAAAGCAAAATATACAAAAGTAAATGTAAACAATTGTACACGGCAAATTAGAACAAGAAACATGGTGGACCAAATATCATAAACATTAGAGCCTCGAAGACTTTCAATTCAAATGAAATGCATCTACTGCATAGCAAGTGAAAACGAACCTCCTACGTGAAAGATGGGTACACTGATCACTACCTAAAGGAAATGGACATATGCCACTAACTCACCACCAATGGAAGTTTACTGGTATTGGAAAAGGCTTTACAAGTGAAGAGTAGACAAAGAATAGTTTATTGCATCAAATCCAAGCGGATGTCTACAACTCTACATGACTGCTGATGTAGCTCATAATTGCCTTCTAAACTGTAATTCTACCCCTTGATGGACTAAAGTTATTCGCTGTAGAACCAATATACTAAAATGCACTTAAGTTGCTTGAGTTGTTATGCATGGCAAGCTTCCAGTGAAGGACCGAATAAAAAATATGCCTCAGGAATTGATGGGGTTTGTGTCCTGTGCAATCAAGAACTAGAAAATGCTGACCACCTGTTACTGCCCCTGCCAATATCCCAAGGCAACTATGAAGGATGTTTTTAGATGGATGAATATTAAGATGTCCAGGACAATATCACTATGTTTACTGCTAGTTATCAGCAAAATTCAAATGAGGAGGCACTTGAGAATATGCCAAAGGCATATGTTATACACGACGATCACAACAAAACTTATACTACAGTCTACAGCTGGTTTGAACAAAATACAATGAGTGCATATGCAGCAATAAGGTATATAGTTCATTCAGATCAGAGAAACTTTGAAGAATAGGCTTGCTTTTTTGAGTGAAAAGGGGAAGAGATATAGAAAATGGAACATGTAATACCCAAGTGGATATTAATAATTTCGTAACCTACTTTCTGTACCTTTCCTAGGAGGCAGTTTCAATCAATGAAGATACTATAATTTCTTACTAAAACTAAAACTAACACCTTTGATCTAGCACACTGTGAAAAAAGCTATGGACCATCATCTTCAATAGCAGCTGAAGCTCCATATGCTACCAAGTATTAAATCCATCAGCGATTTGAAAACCATAAAAAGACAACTTCAATCACAGGCCGGTCTACTTTTAGAACCTCATGCGAATATTTGGAATTGCAGTATTTACACAATACTACACATCTTTCAAACACTAGTCTGCTGGCCTGGCAGTTTCCCTAGGGTCCTAAGGAAATGCAAACCAAATAAAACATGGGGAGTGTTGGGCACAATTGGGGGGTGGGGGTAAAAATTTTGTGTGAAAGGATGAAGGAATAAGGACCAATATCTAAAGATGAAGAGAAGGTTACCAAGAATTTAAAACAAGACATTCTGAATGGAGCCAAACAGAGGAATATTTATTCTTGATCTTTCGGTGATCAGAAAATCAAATTAGACAAATCTCAGCATAATAAACTTATTCCGGAATCATAAAGTGGAGAATTTTAAGCTTCAGATTGTTACTCCTTGCTTTGGTTGCATGGATCTCATTCATTGCCCTACGGCAGGTTTCCAAGTGACAATCACATGCAAGAAATTAATCAGAATGACTCATAGAGAGACTGCTCACTGAAAAAGGGAAGAGTCCAATAGCAATATCATGTACAATGATGGTAGGCAGAGAGCTGATAGTAATAAGGAATCATCAGCATCAGCATCAGCAAGAAAACAATCAAAATATGATAAAACTCCATTGTTAGCTACCAAAGCAAAACTATAGATGCATCTTAAGATAACAAGACTTGCATATTTTCATCAACCATTGTACAGACTGCTGATGTAATGTAGTCCTCCATGTAGTGGTAATGACAAAATCTTCTTAGGAAAACAAATATATTAGAACAGGTACACATGTTTCTAGGAGACAACAGTCGGACGTGTTGAACGTTGCAACAACCATGTATGATATCCCTTTTCTTTTCTTTTTTTTTAAATAAAAACCTCTCTTCTAAGTTCTTGATGGCTCTTCGTTGCATCTGATAACATGAGGTCATAAAATTCTTTATCATTTAATTAATAGATGCATCAAATGTACAATAGAGTTTTCAACAATAGTATCTAATGGATAGCACAGGCATGTGAAATAGACCTGGCAAAGCTAAGCCTACCCAATTAAACAACACAAATCAAACCGACTCGAGGTTTGGACCCAATTTTGACCTCAACTGAAATTGATTGAACTATCTGCTTGCAAGGATAGCGCAGCCTACATCCAGACCTCCCAACACTTGCTCAAGTGGGATCCACACATGATGGTGGCGTTGCTTTTGTCAAACTGACTGAACTCCAACCGTATCTAACCCGGAATTCCATTAATGACCAAAATTAACAATCCAAACCTAAACTAGATGCCCCATTTTCCTGGTGTACTATCAACAAAACGGCAGAGCTCTAAGGCAGATGCTCCTCTAAAATATAAATAAAACGCAGATTTTTCAAGCATTTGACCATGAAAATCCCTGGGTATTGAACAATGATAAGGATACTATATAGTATATGCTCATTCCGCAACTTTACAATGGTAACAATAAATATATAACCCAAATCTGACTGCCTAAATTGTTAGCTATATTACTTATTGTATGAATGCAAGCATCTTTGATGATCATCCTTTAAATTCCAATACTAGCGCTGATGGTGACATCCTCTTCTGTGTCTCAACCACTGCTTCTACTAAAATTACATTCTAAATATCACATCTTCAACCTAGTTAATCTAAAGCCATTACCCTTGAACTTCCATAATTGCAACTGGGTGTAAATCCTGCTCTAGTCTCATCAATCAGAACTATGTAACCAGCAGATAACAACACTTTTTCATACTCACTTTGAGAAAGTTATCCATAACTAATCCAAGACAAATGCACATAATATAGACCCCTAAACCTTGGCACAACCTAATATTAATAATAAAGTCACATGCTTCTCCTCCTAATATCTTGAGTCTTGACGCTTATCTTACCTGCTTCATAAGTATTCTCAATATTCAAACAGATGCGATAGGAACATCTACAGGCATCTCCAGAAACACCTCTCTAGGCACCTTACCATATGCTTTCTCTAAATTGATAAAAACTATATGCAAGTTCTTTCTTCTTTCTCTATGATGTCCCACAAGTCCTTTTATGAGATCATCATCTCAATCACCTTTCGAAAAGTTTTATAGGATGCCTTGTAACTTGATACTTCTCTGACTGATGCACTCTAACTCTATAAGATAAGTCCCTCATCTAGCAGGTCAAATGGTACCTCCACTATTGCATTATATAAAATGAAGATATGCTATAACCAAGTGGATTGTTGCAACTTGTGATTAGAAAGGCGCAACAGAAGAAACATGATAAGTTATGACCATAGTTACGGGATTCTCTCAACCCCCCAGCGTATCGCAAACCGATTCTCGCGAACCACAACACGATACTTTAGCATACCAATTTCCCAAATTCAGCGAATTCAGCAAACCCATCTCCTTTCATATGGTATTGCATATTTTCGTGATTCATAGGCCAATTTTTTTTGAAAAGGGAAGGATTTTTGAGGTTGCCATGAATGGGCAAGCTCAGAGCAAATGAGAGGGGGAGAGAGAGGGAGAGAAAGAAATAGGGATTAATCTGAAAATGATGCCCATGTGGGGGGAGAGGGGGGGTAAGAGAGAGAACCCTCATAATTAAATAATTTTGTGATTGTCTACAATATGTGAAGTTTTGAATTCGCATACAATCCTGGTAACGACCCTCGCGTACCGGATTCTCCACTAGATGGCGAAACGCGTACCCTAATCCGTCCCTGTACCGGAGCGCACCGTGTTCCAGACAACTATGGTTATGACTTTTTAAAGCTATCAACATGGTATGTTAGTTACACTTGGATATACTACTGATACGCATTTGACACTCAACATAGGCATGGCACCATCGTAATCCTGTTTACGCGTACAATGTCAAAATTTTTGAACATTGCAGGGTATTAAGACCCAGGTGTTAATACATTAGGGAAATGTCCGCCCCCCCCCCCAAAAAAAAACAAAAAAACCCACCTCCATGCCCCCAAACCCAAAAAGCATACAAAAATGCGCGGGTAGGAATGGGCAGGGGAGAGAACCTAAAATAAAGAAGAAGAATGCTTACTCCCCATCCCTCTTCTCTTAGCCAAAGATTCTGTAGATTAATGTGTTCAAGTTGCTGGAATGCTGGATATACTTAGGAACTTCTCAAAAGCATTCTCAAAAGCTTGGCCCTTGTCAGAGTATCGTGGAAACACTATCAAGTTCCAACGATCAGGGAAGCAACAGTCAGCGGCCACAGAGCAACATTATACTCCATAGTGGAAAGAAAATGGTAAAGAGACAATGTGAAACAGGAACTTTAGCTTGACACTCTGACAAAGAGGACCTCTGCTGGCCGAGGGGGGGTTGTTTGCATTGAAGGTTCATCACAGTCAGCGACATTATTTCACTTTCGCTGGAAAGAATGTTTTTGCAAACATAAAAAATTTCCGAAGTCAAACACAAATCTCAATGTACATTTTTGGCTGATAAATCTCAATGTACATTTTCAACAGCAGAAATCCCCTTTCCTTTCACAAACACAGAAACCTCAGAGAGTGGATTGGCACATACACATTATTTTAGACGCAAGTCCTATCAAAGCTTGACGTGCTGGTGTCCCTAACCTCAAAATTATTCACATTCATGTAGAGATCTTTGTCTTATTTTACCTTCTGCCTATTGTATAATGAGGTTGTTTAAAATGCTGACCTCCTATACCTCAAGGTTTATATTGTTTCAGTGAAATTCTTAATTATGAAGTAGGAAGAAAGAAATCTTAATTGTAGAAATATAACACCGCACAAATTTTCTAGGCAGGACCCTTGCTGATAAAATTTTGTCAAGTTTTCCCTTGTCACAATATACACAAAGTGGGGAAAAGAGTAATAACTTACTCAGCAACATGACACATTTCAGAATGAAATAATCTACTAAAGGACCAATCACTCAACAAAGAACAGCTTTCTTGATTCAATAAATAGTTGAAAGGATACCTTTCTCAAGAGCAGCATGTGCAGACTGCAGCATCAGGATAGAGTTGACCAATGGATCACAATTTTTAGGAAGTTGATGGTTTTCACTCTTTCCTTGATTGGCATCCGAGGAACTCTCCTGTGAGACGCTTATATTTTTACCACAATCAGCTCTAAGTTCCTCAGCAGACTGCTCTTCGGAAGCTGGTTCATCATCTGCATCTTCAACATCATGATCGTGAGCGTGAGCGTGATCGTGATCGTGATTTATAGGTCTTCCACACTGACTTTGATCACCAATTACAGAAGGCGTACTCCTAACAAACACAGAATTATAGCTTCTTGAATCTGATTCCATGCTGGAAAGAGAGTTCTCCTTTTCTATCTTGACACCCTCACCTCTAGGTTTCTTACTTGTGTCAGCCACACCCGGAGCTTTCCCTGCTTGGGACCGCGGACCTCCGGCGCCCAGATTCCTTCCTCCCACATTCTTTGCCCTGTGCTTGTCTCGCTGATGCCCCAATGCTCGGATGGCATCATGCCTATACTTAGGTGCACTAGCAGCTGTTGATGATTTGCTGCTCCTATCCTCACTAGTATCAGTATCCGCCCCAGCACTAAATATAGTATTGACAGGCAAATTGTAACTTGAACTCGATCCAGGAATTCCCAAATCATCTGCACCAACTGGACTCTGAACAATTGCATTGGTAGAAGAGGCTGAAGCATCACTTGGTTGCTTCACATCAACAACATTTGCAGGCCCTCTTTTCAACACTTTAATCGAATCGAGACTTGTCATTGCATCCTTGGGAACCTCTCTTCTAAATCTTCGCCACTTCTTGAGCCCATATCCCTTGGGGGTTGTTCCAGGGGGCTTTGTCTGGATGGGAGAGGAAGATGCCTCAATAGGGGATGAAGATGGGTTATCCAGCTTGTTAGAATTTTCAACCTCTGCTGCTTTAGAATGATTACCCACACTGTCATCCACATGTTCATTACAAGTAAAGTGATTAGAGTCCTGGGAACAAACCCGTGAATCATCTGGTAACCAGACTTCGGCATGTTCACCAGGGTTCACCTTTGCGGCTGACATGGTCAATGTCTCCTTACCCTTTGAATTACCATTAAGATCTAAATCAGGGTCATGATCATGTTGAATTCCATGTTCATGTTCATGTTCATGTTCATGATCATGATCATTCTCCTGAGCATGAGTACAAGAACCGTTGCTTTTAATTGTGCCCTCATTCATGCTTGAAACATAGAGATTTACCCAAATTCACATCACAATTTCCGCCCACATATACTCACAAAGTTGAAACGCCGACCGTCTAAATCCATCACACAAACCCAATTCAGAAGAACTTCCCTTCGCAATCAACAACAATTCAAAATCAAAAACCACACATCTGAATTGTAATGAAGAGAGAGAAAGTAGTCATAATTGAGGCAGCCGAAGATCAAAGATAAAGAAAGAAATCGCACCTGTTGAGCCCCACACAGTTAGACAGAGAAACTGACAAGTTGAAATCGATCAGAACTATCATCCGTCAGAAACTGGAATTCATCAATCTCTTCAAATTCCCGAACTTCTAACTTATCTGAAAACCCTAAATTCTTCACCTTGTAACCCTAAAATCGTACTACAAAGCCCATCAAATTTAACTCACTCTAGAGATTGTTAGAATGATGAACTGGGATTTGTTGTTTCCACTCTTTCTCTCGCTCTGCAGTTCATTTTGATTTCAATTTTTGATTAAAAATATTTAGCGTACCCCAAAAAAAAATTGTAAAAGACAACACAGGACGAGTACGAACGTGGGGCAAGAAAGAATGGCCACATGAAACAAGATGGCCCATGTCACCGCCATGATGGAGAATGTGAGCAAGTGGAGTTTGACATGACAAGTTGACACATAATTCCATGTAGAGGTGATCAAAATGCATTATTTGAAAATTCGAAAATAGAACTAAATAGGAATTCGGTTTGTAAAAATTACGAATCTGAAATTGAATAGGAACTTTTGATTGATCGAATTTTTCGGTTCGGTAAAAGTATGAACCGTAATTGAATCAAAAAAATCGATTGATCAGATTTTCAGTTCGTTTACCTGTTAACCGTTAATTTAAATTGTTAATTTTTAATTTTTACTCCTTTTTCAAATTAATTTAACTATTTGAAACACCAAATAATAATTTATACGTTATTATATATTTAATTTTATCTTTAATAATTATAAAGTCTACAACTGACCAATATAAAATTTAGTTTTTTTTTTAAATAAAAGTGAAAGTTTTGGTTTCAGTTAATCGTGCGGTTAACCAAATCTCAAATGGGCAGATCTAAACCGAATCTGAAACCGCAAAATTTTTTCAATTCGATTTACCAAACCAAATTTTTTAGAAAAATCAATCCGATTAATCAGTTTTTGGTTCGATTTTTCAGCTTTCCGGGTCAGTTTTTCGGTTTCGGTTTTTTTTGCTCACCCCTAATTCAATAGGAATTTGATAGGAAATAAAATAGGTTTAAATTATAACTGGATTTGATTAATTAATAAATATGAATTAAAAACAAAATAAAGATTATATTTCTTTTAATCTAAATAAAGTGGATTTGAATTTTGAACTAAAGTTCTTTATTTGTTTACTTTTATCAAACATGTTGTAACATACAACACACTTAAACAAGTCAATCAATTGAATTAGAATGATTTTTATATGACATTCATCATACATCGTGCTTGCAAATTTCAAATATTTCTCACTGGATCTTTAGTATTTACTAGAACATTCTCATCGCCATGTAAGGATTGAGTTAAACAAAATGCCAATATCCGAAATTATAAATAATTCATCAACAATAGTGCTTTCACACTTAGATATATTTTATTACTTAAAAAATCATCGTATCTATTGAATGCATGTGTTATTTTTACATATGCAAGTAAATGCTTATTAATGATATTTATATGCAATGATTAATCAAGGAGAAGATGACAGATCTTAAAAGTATAAAGAAAAAAAAAAGAATTTTATACATGCTAAAGACACAAAATAAATTAAAATAGTAATTAATACCCTAACTACAATAGTATGACACTTGGTTAAAACTTATAAAGTTACTCAATTTTATATATATATATATATATATATATATATATATATATATATATATATATATATATATATATATATATATATATATATATATATATATATATATATCTATATATCTATATATCTATATATATATATATATATATATATATATATATATATATATATATATATATATATATATATATATATATATATATATATCTGTGTGGGGGTGCGTGAGTGCTATAATATAATATATTATATATATATTAATATATCTATATATATATGTGTGTGTGAGTGTGGTTGTGTGTGGTGTGTGGTTGCAGATATATCTAGATATGATCTATATATATATATATAGATATATAATTATATACTATATATACATATATATATATATATATATATATATGTATATATATACACACCAATATATATATAAATGTAATATATATATATATATATATATATATATATATATATATATATACATACACATATACATATACATATATATATATGTGTGTGTGTGTGTTTGGGCGTGTGTATTGTGCATATAACATGTCGTTTGTGTGTGGTGTTTGTTGTGTGTGTGTGTGTGTGTGTGGTGTCGTGGTGTGTGTGTGTGTATATATATATATTATATAATATCTATATATATGTATATATATATATTATAATATACACACACACACCCAGAGTATGGTCGGTGTATATATATATATAAAATATGTATATGTGCATATATATGTGTGTGTGTGTGTGTGTGTGTGGTTGTGTGGTGTAATATATATATAAATATATTCACACATTATATGTGGGTGTGTGTGCCGTGCGTGTATATATATATATATATATATAATATATAGAATATATATATATATATTATATATAGATATATATATATATATATATATATATATATATATATATATATATACACTAAAAGTTGGATTGAACTCATATATGAGTGACACGTGGGATGCCATTTAGGGTGCCACTTAGGATAAGAATGCCATGTAGGATAGTAACATAAAAGATTTCTATCATGTAATTAAGATGGATGTAGGTTATCAATACAATTTTAATTTAATTTAATGTTAACTTTTCTCATATATTGTGGCTAATTAGTAATTGAATTTTATCTTAAAAAACTTGAATATAGACCAAAGAAATAATTTAGATGTTACCCAAGAAAAAATTGAAGTGTGTTAGACATTATTCTTGAGGTAAGTATATATTGGACATCTAAATCTAAATATATTTATTTTAAG
>JAKOGI010003071.1:35000-47500 GCA_029747015.1 Carnegiea gigantea | reverse complement strand
CCAGGGTGGAGAAATCGCCCTAAATTTTCTTGGAGAAATGAACCAAATGTTGCGGTTCCTAACTCGTAACCCACCTCTCATCTCTCTAGTTCCTTTCAGAGACCGGCTTTTTCAGGTGTGCCTAATGCACCTAGGCCTCCACCTCCTATAGCTCAAGTTCAACCTCCTCTTGGTTATACTGATATTGATAAAATAGAGAGAAAAAATAATAATAATAGGGAGAGAAAGATTAAGCTAACATGGAAAGAATGATGAGAATGATGACTGAATAGTTTTCTCAATTAGCATTATCTTTTAAGGAGCCAGGTATTTTTTCGAGTCAACCTGATGTGAACCTTAACGGTCACACCTCCTCTTCTTCTGGTAACCCTAGTGAGCCGGTGAGGAAAATGAATACAGTTATATCTCTCTGCTCTGGTCAAGAGATTGACAACCAGGTGAAAAGTCCTAATGAACCCTACAGGTATCCTCACCAATTCTTTCAAAATTCTTCTTCTTCTCCAACTTCTTCACCTCTAGAAACTAGTTCATCCAATGAGCCAAGGGATACTACTGGTATTGTCCCTAATGATTCTGATACTCACCTTTCTCCTGAGTCACTGTCTTAGAAAGAGGAGCTTAAAGAGAAAGACTCCTCTAATTCGGTTAACCTTTCACCTTCTAAGGGTTCTTCTTCTCCTTTTCTTTCTTCTTTTGAGAAAGCATATATGCCTTTACCTCCTTTCTCCCACAGGTTTAAGAAGAAAGATCAAGCTCATGTTGAGAAGATGAGAGTGACCTTCTCTTAAGTCAAAATTAACATCCCTTTACTCGATGCTATTTAGCAGATGCCTCCATATGCTAGGTTCTTAAAGCATCTGTGTACGACCAAGAGAGCTACTAATGTCCCTAGAAAGGCTTTCTTAGCCTCTAGTGCTAGTTCTACTCTTTCTCATCAGATCCCAATGAAGTATAAGGACCCCGGTTGCCCTACTATTTCTATAGTCATAGGGGACCAGCTTGTTCATAGAGCTTTGCTTAATTTAGGGGCCAGTGTCAACTTGATACCCTTCACTGAATGTGAGAGGCTAGGGTTAGGTGAGCTAAAACCTACCAAAATAGTTACTGAATTGGCTGATAGATCGACTAGGTTGCCCAGGGGTATAGTGGAGGATATACTTATCAGAGTGGGTGAATTTATTTACCCAATGGACTTCATTGTGATTGAGACTGAGACGGTGTTCAATTTAGCTAGTCAAGTCCTAATGATTCTAGGGCGTCCTTTCTTGGCCACTACCAATGCCTTCATCAAGTGCGGGAATAGTATGATGAGACTATCTTTTAACAACATGACTTTAGAGTTGAACATCTTTAACATGCAAAGACAGCCATCTAGTTTTGATGACATGGAGTTCTCTACTCTTTACTGGGTAGAGGATTCTATACTTGATGATGCTTTTGATGATGTATTTGCTGCTGAGTATGAGTTATTTCTTGTGGATGATGAGCCTGAATATGATACTTTTGAGTTTGATGACTTGTGCTCTGTTGCTAATTGTTTGCTCACTGCTGTTTTTGAATCTACTTCTGAATCTGTTTCCCCTCCTGCTCTTAAATTGAAACCTCTTCCTGATTCTCTCAAGTATGTATTCCTAGGACCCAATGAATTTTGACCTATCATCATTGCTTCTGACTTAGATCGGGATCAAGAGGACAAATTGATTACCTTACTTAGAGAGAACAAGGAAGCTCTAGATTGGACTTTAGGGGATATCAAGGATATTAGTCCTTCTATTATGCAACATAGAATTCATTTAAAGGACAATACTAAGCCCTACTGTAATCATCAAAGGCATTTGAACCCTACTCTCTAGGAAATAGTTAGGAAGGAAGTACTGAAGTGTTTAGACCATAGGATTATCTACCACATTTCTGATAGTGATTAGGTTAGCCCCGTTCAAGTTGTTCCGAAGAAGACGATATTACCGTGATTAGGAATGACAAAAACAACTTAGTCCCTACTCGAGTTCAATCTGGGTGGCGTGTTTGTATAGACTATAAAAAATTGAATGCTGCTATTAGGAAAGATCACTTTCCCCTTTCTTTCTTGGACCAGATGTTAGAGAGGTTGGCTGGACATTCCTTTTGTTGCTTTTTAGATGGACACTCTGGCTATACTCAGATCTCTGTTGCTCCTGAGGATTAGGAGAAGATTACTTTCACCTGTCCATTTGGGACTTATGCCCTTAGACGCATGCTGTTTGGATTGTGCAATGCCCCTGCTACCTTTTAGAGATGCATGATTTTATTTTCTCAGATCTGGTTGAGCAGTGCATGAAAATTTTTATGGATGACTTCTCTGTGTTTGGGTCTTCTTTTAATGATTGTTTATCTAATCTGAGAAAAGTTTTGGAAAGGTGTAGGGAGAAAAACCCGACTTTGAATTGGGAGAAATGTCACTTCATGGTTAAAAAGAGGATAGTCTTAGGCCAAATTATTTCTAGAATGGAACTGAGGTGCATAAGGCTAAAACTGATCTGATTGTTAATCTTCCCCCTCTCACTTGTGTGAAAGAGTTGAGGTCTTTCCTTGAACATGATGGCCTCTATCGTCGCTTCATCAGGGACTTTAATAAGATAGTAAAACCCTTGTCCAATCTACTAGCTAAATATGTACCCTTTCACTTCTCTGAGGAGTGTCTTGAGGCATTTTCTAAGTTTAAGGAAGCCTTAACCTCTACTGTTGTTCTTCATCCTCCCATCTGGGGAGAACCATTTGAGCTGATGTGTGACGCGTGTGATTATGCTTTGGGGTTGTTTTAGGACAGCGTGTTAATAAGAAGCCCCATGTGATTTACTATACTAGTCATACTTTGAATGATGCCCAACTAAACTATACTGTTACTAAGAAAGACTTTTTCGCTATGATCTTTGGTTTTGAAAAGTTTAGACTATATCTGATTGGGTCTCATGTGAATGTCTATACTATCCGCTCTGCTCTTAAGCACCTTCTTTCTAGGAATGATGCTAAATCTAGACTTATAAGATAGATCTTGCTTTTGCAAGAGTTTGACTGTGAAATCAGGGGTAAGAAAGGTTCTGAGAACCTTATAGTTGACCATCTTTCTAGGCTTCTCTATGATAGAAAGAGTGAGTCAATTGTTTCTGAGTGCTTGTCCGATGAACAATTATATGCTATCCACCCTGATCCTTGGTACGCTGACATTGTTAATTACCTAGTTACTGGTAGGATCCCTGAGGATTGGACTAAGAATGATAGAGATAGAACTTGTGAAGTTCTTTGTTTAGGATGATCCTTATTTATTTAAGTACTGCTCTAACCAAGTCTTTAATAGGTGTATTCCTGATAATGAGGTAAGGAGTATCCTTTCTTTTTGTCATGACCAGGCATGTGGGGGGCATTTTAGTGGTAGGAAGACCGCAGTCAAAGTTCTTCAATGTGGTCTTTACTGGCCTGCTCTTTTTAGGGATGCTTTTGAGTACTGTAAGAGTTGCCCTAAGTGTCAACAGATGGGTAGAATAAGCAGGAGAGATATAATGCCACTGAACCCCATCATTGCGGTGGAGATTTTTGATGTATGGGGTATTAATTTTATGGGTCCATTTTCATCTTCTTTTGGGAATGGGTATATTTTGTTAGCTGTAGACTATGTTTCTAAATGGGTTGAGGCCACTGCTTCTAGGACTAATGATGCTCGGATGGTTGTAAAGTTCCTTAAAGAGGACATCTTTGCTAGATTTGGCATGCCCTGTGCTATCATTAGTGATCAGGACATCCATTTTAATAAGAGATCTTTTAATGTCTTACTACCCTCTATCATTCCCAAACTAGTGGCCAAGTTAAAGTGTCCAATCGGCAGATCAAATAGATTCTGGAGAAGACAGTGAGTAGGAACAGGAAAGATTGGGCTGACAAGCTCGTAGATGCTCTTTGGGCATATAGGATGGCTTTCAAAACTCCCTTAGATATGTCACCTTATAGAGTTGTTTATAGTAAGCCTTGTCATCTTCCTGTGGAGATAGAGCATAAAGTTTGGTGGGCCATTAAGAACCTTAATTATGACTTGACTGAGGCCTGTGAGGAGAGATGACTACAACTGAGTGAGCTCGATGAGATTACAGTTGAGGCTTATGAGAGTGCTTAATCTTACAAAGAGAGGGTGAAGTTGTTTCATGGCAAGCATATCCTTAGAAAAGAGTTTGCCCCAGGAATTAAAGTAATCTTATATGACTCTAAACTCCATTTGTTTCGAGGGAAACTAAGGTCCCGATGGACTAGTCCTTATATTGTTTCACGTGTTTTTTCCTATGATGTAGTGGAAATCCAAGACCCTGAGAGTGATGCTACCTTCAAAGTAAATGGCTAAAGATTGAAGGAATTTTTGGAGTTGCCTAGTAGAGAAGATGCGGAGTGTCTGATACTCCGCGAGTCGAGTTCTGATCGGTGATTCTGTTGAGATGGCTCGGCTGTACCTAGCACCCGAGCTGGTTTGCTAAGAATTTTCTTCTCTTCTTATCTCTTTTTTTCTCTTTTTTTTTATTGTTTCTTTTCTTTTTATACAGTTGGCTACTTTTCTTTTTCTCTTTTGTATATATATGTTGTATATTTGTTTTTGAGTCATGTCCTTTTTGTTTCTGAGTCTTGTTTTTATTTGTTTTCTTCTTAGGTTTTATTTTGTGGTCAATGTTTCTTTCCACTCCCAATGAGGACATTGTGAGATTTAGGTGTGGGGGTGGAGAAACTTTGTTTCGAAAAAAAAAGGAAAGAAAAAAATTTTTAAAAAATTAAAAAAATTGAAAAAAACTTGAAATTTTGAAAATCCAATTTTTGTTTTATTTTGGGGAATGTATATGCTATTTCTGATTAACTACGTTCTCTTGTACCTTAGTATTAGATTGTATATAGATGTAGTGTGTATTGATAGAACTTAGTCCTAAAGAATGATATTTATATGTGATCCTAACCCCAACATTATTTCTAATACAAGCTTGACTGTGGTAGATTAACCTGTGAGATTTTGAGCCTTATAGACTAATTCATTATTTTCAGTCTCCTATTTTTCTTTCATGTGTGTCTCTTCCATGATTACATCTCTAGAACTTACTTTGATTCTCATTGAAATCATATTTAGTATGTGCATTATGATAATATGATAGAAGCATTCATTTGTTTTGTGAGCTACATAGCCAAATTGCCACCCTTGTGTGAATGCTTATCCTTTGCTACCCCTTTTGAGCCTTAACCTTTTTCTTGTGAACCCTTCACTTTAACCCTTAACCTAAACACATTTTTCTATACTTTAGCCAAGGCTAGTCTTCATCATTTGGTGGGTAGCTTGTGGGTAATTTATGTAAATGGTGGTTGATGTTTCATGTTGATCATTGGGAATTGAGTTATATAGCTCTTGTACATGCAATTCATTCATTTTCTTCTTGAAAACAAAATTCAAAAAAGAAAAAAAGCAACAAAAATGAAAAAAATTGGAAAAAGTTCAAATGAAAAAGTTTCCATTGAAAAAAAAAAGAAGTCAAAATAAAAAATTCAAGTGTTGTGAATAAGAGTGTTTGGTATGGATTTATCATTATGTATACTCATTTCCAATGGCTAATTTAATTGGGGTGTGTTCTTACTTTATGTTTTGAGAGAGTATATGCTCATTGTATTTGGTGTAAGTGTTGGTTCCTATTAGCTAGGGGTTTCAGCTCCTCATTTCCCCAAATCATTTGTCCCTCTCTTACCCTTAACTTTTAGCCCCATTACAACCCTTGAAAAGTCCTCTTGATTATTGTTTTGCATATAACATTCTAGTAATAGAGAATCGAGAATCTTACCAACCTTATGGTAGTTTGTTTGATTGGAAGGAAATCGAGTGAACCTTGTTATATTTTAAATACATGAGCGGGAGTGTTCCATATTTCCCTAAAGCGAAGTTCTACTGGCCACGCTTGTATAAAATTTCTAAGTGAGGTGAAAGATTGTGTATAGATGTCTTCAGTCAGATCAAGGTTTCTTGATGTGTATATTGCATTTATGTGTGATCTAGAGCTTTGGTTGCTCGAGCGATGTGGTTCATTGGAATGTGTATATATTTTTTCCCAGTGTTGTATATATAATGTTTGTGAAAAAAAACAAAAAGATTTCGATTTTCTGTTTTTGGTTTTCTTTTATAGATTTTGTGGGTATATCTTCTGCAAACCCTCACGAGACCTTCCTCGTCCACTAGGGGTAACCTAGGGGTTTAAAGGGCTTATTGCACATACTAAGTGCAACGGTAATTCCTACGAAAGTAAGTTAGGGTTTTACTTTCTTTTTATAGAGTTTTTAGTTTTATTTTACTCGAGGACGAGCAAAGCTTCGGTGTGAGAATATTTGTTCAACCTGAAATGATGCTATTGTATACCCTTTTATTATCTAATAATTGCTCGAAATAAATTATTAATTTAGAATTTTAATATTGTTTTATTTGTTTTGTAGGAACTTGATAAATTTGAAGAATAAATAAATTGCTTGGAAAAAAAGACAGAAATTTGAATCAAAAGGGGATTGGATCACAACAAGTATTGCATCACGATAAAAAGAAGAAAAGAACTCAAGAACCGAGCCTAGGGGCCCCAGTTTGGTAGCCACAAGAACCCGTGACGCCATCCTTCTTTTCTCCCTCTCAGGCCTGTCCCAGTGGTCCTCAACTCCAACCCAGCCTGGTTTCTCCCCTCTCTAGTTTTCCTCCTCCATTTCTCCCCCTTTGCTTGCTTTCCTTTATAGGCCTGGGCCTCATTTATTCTGCGGACTAACGCCTCGTGTCCATGCGTGAGCCCAATCTTCCCCTTTCCACTTAAATTTCGCTATGTTAGGCACGTGACCTGGTTTTCCTTTCTTCTTCTTTTTTCGTTTCCCCTACAACTGGCAGCCCGAAGGGTCTGCAGTTCCTTCATCATCCTCCTCCATCACAACTACAACCTCGCTTTTCATCTCCCCACAACCGGCAATGGCTACCTTTCTCTCTCTTCTTAGATCCATTCATCAATTAACCCATATCAGCATCTTCAGTCCATTTTATTCTCTCAAAAAGGCAAGCACTAATTGGATAAAACACAAGATCGGTTGCAAAGGGGATTAAGTGAGGATTAATTGAAGAATGGAAGTATGACGAAGAGTCGACTGGAGGTTACAAAAATGAAAAAAAAAAACAACTAAGTTTGAGGATAAAGGAGAGTAGCAGTTCTTTCTTTTCTTTTTCTCTTTAGTTCTATTTTTCAGTTTCAGATTCAATAATTAACATTCTCAAATTATGTAATCGAGTTGGCATTATTGAATTCGAGTAGGTTTTATTTCAATTATATTGGATTTACAGGCAATTAGGTTCAAATTTGCCTTGATAATTACTTGGTTCAGTTGCTTTGCTCTCCTCCCACATTCAATTTTGTTCAATTCCCTGAGTTGTTAGTTTAATTTGAATCAGTCTGAGTTGCCCTTACAGATCTGGGATTGCTTCTTGCTGAGATAAATTGTTGAATGAAGAGGGTTCTGGCACTCCAATCTTGGTCTTCCTGGAACATATTTCTCTACTGGCTTCAATTTTATGGCAATGTTTGAGCATTTGCTTGCAACTTTTGAATCATTAATTTAGTCACTTCTGGAAACTTGAGAAGTTACAATGATTGGTTTTATATTTGGATGTTTTGATTCTTGTGTTGGTATTAGTTCCGTCTAGTAATGTTAGTTTATTACCCTTTTTATTCTTATTTGTTAAGATTACAAGCTAATTTAATTGCAATCTAATTTCATAACTGATCTCTCTGGACCGATTCTCAAGTACTACGATGAAAGTCATACACTTGCGCCTGTTAAATTTTCATTAAGAAATTCCTAACATGAACATAGTGAAGTTGGAATTGAAAACCTACATTTCGATTTGGACAAAGGGGGAAAAAACCGACTTGGCAGCTACTCGCAGACAACTAAGTTTGTAGCAGATTCTCCGGATGAGTAGGCCAGCGCCAACAACCCTTATTGGTCATTATGCTGATCGAACAAACTAGATGCGGCAGAGACAGAAAAGCCGTGAGAGAGCGGAGTGTTTCAAAGATGCGTTTAATATGACTCAAAGTTAAACGAACCCCTCTAGGTAGCTTTTAAGAATATTTTTTTCATTTTTTTAATCGTCCAAAACTCATGTGCCCATGCTTTAGAGCAAGATTTAGGGTTGTTTGGCAAATAGCTATTAGCTATTAGCTATTTGTATTAGCTGTTAGTTATTAGTTGTTTGAAGTAACTGTTTGCATTAGCTATTTATAGAAAAACTATTCGACAAAGTTAGTTATTTTCGGAAGACATATATGGTAAAATTTCATTGCTGTGCATTTCATAAAATACTTTTCAATTGAGTATGTTTTTTAAAATTAATAGATCATCTTGTTTGGTTTTAGAGACGAATTAATTTTATGTCGACTTCATGCTTGGAACTTTATTTTCTTACTAGTTTGAATAATTTATGTTCATTAGTTATTTCCAATTTGCAAATTGAATTTATATGAACGTAAATCTGTATTTTTGTTGTTAATTGAAATATGCATGGATTTCAAATGATATGATCTTCATTGAATTCAGCTTAAATAAAACATGATTTAAAGTATCACTAATAACCTACCTCAACTAAAAGCTCATATTCCAAATAACTGGGGGAGAGGAGATGGGGGGCAGAGGGCAACCAAATTATCTACCCCATAAGTGTCAAATGTTTGAAATTACATTCAACTGCAAAAAGAAACTCTCAATGAAAAAATTTAAAAATATTAATTTATAATATTCTACATCGTTTAGCCGCCACCAAACTTGAAGCAATATTATCATGAATAGTTGACATTTCTTGCACTCTGGATCTTTCAACACTATCTTCTACAGGATTGTTGGCTATATCTGGAATTGAATCAAGAGGAATAAAATCAGGATCTTCATCTATGATTTTAAATTTTGGATCACGAGCTGTACTCCTTCTTATATAATTATGCAACGCAAACGTTGCCAATATGGCCCGATTTTGATCTTTGATTGAATATTGAGGCATAGCACGCAATATTTTCCATCGAACCTTCAGAACGCCAAAAGCCCTCTCGGTGCAACTTCTTAAAGAGGAATGAGAATGATTAAAGATTTCTCTACACCATGAAACTCTGATTGATGGTATGTTATCTTTGAAAATGGTGTTAAGATTCCCTATTAATCTGGATAACCTTTATCTGCCAGATAATATATGCCTAGAAGCAATTAAAAAATGTTACTAAGATTAATTTTATTAGATAATTGAAGGAAAAAATGCAAAGAAATTTAAAATATTACTCGGAGGTGGCATTGGAAATTTGAGTTTGGATTATTCATTGTAGATACCAAGATGCGTCAATCATGTGCTGATCCCTCCCTACCAGTTAATAAACATATGAATTGTAAATCAAAATCACATACTATTAACACGTCAACAGTTGGTATCCCTTTTCGCCCTCTGTAATGAATTTATTCTTCTTCAGGAACGATAACCATAGTATGTGCTCCACCCAAAGCTCCAATGCAATCCTAATACGAAATATTTATAAATAAGTATCACATATTATCCAATGTAAAATAGAAAAATGCATATAGAACATAACCTTGCCTTAAAATGAGGCATACATTGATTATCATTTGTAATTTCCAGTGGGATGTCCTTGAATTCAGGATCTCTAGGTTTCAGTGCATCCTTAGAAAAGTCATCCATTGTATCCAAAACTTCTCAGAAAACTCCACTAATCATTTTTACTAGAATGTTGGAAATGCTCTTGTGCATCTCTATTTGATGCACCTTTACTAAGGACATACACATAAACCCACTTTCTCCAAAATTGATATCCTATCTGAAGGTTGTGATTTGCATTTGTTTTCTAAATCCATACATAGTTGATGAAAAGTACATTGATTCATTCTAAACATGTTAAAACACCATTTCTCATGACCATACAATAATCCATTCATCCATTTTTCTCCGGTCATATATTAGGTCATACAAAGCTCCTTGTATATGTGTTTTAAAAAAAAGTCAACAACATGACAAAGTGAATAAGCTATTGCATCCAATATAGCATCATACCCATCATCATCACTACTATCACGCTCTTCACTACCATCATCACTTCTACTATTACCACCATCATCAAGTCCAATATTATCCCCATTGTTTCCATATATTGCATATCTTCGTAATCAATACTATAATTTTAAGTTCACAAAATATTAATATGAATATATGCATATAAGTCGAATCATAATTCCGATTGGTATAAGATTTCACAAAATTAGACCCTACAATCATAATAAGCTTACAACCATCATACCTCCAACTTAACTTGAAAGTTCACAAAATAAGGTCTACAATCATATCACCATCATACTTCCAACAACTTGGAAGTTCATAAAATGAGGCCTATAATTATCATAATTCCAAGTCGACTAATCAAAATGAGGCCTACAACGATTACAAGCATACAAAATAGTTAATCCAATCTACTAATCAAAATAAGTTCATAACTAAATCTACTAGAAGTCTAAAGACACAACCACATTCATTTCTTGCCATACCTTTCATATAAGTAAGTTAGCCATTGATCTCTTGAATCATCATTTGGCAAACCAAATAAATCATCTTTTTTGTGGATCTTTCACCAATTCACAAGCAAAGATAAACACTGGATGCATAGGATCGAAATGAGGCAAGACACATATCTTGGCTAATGCATCAGGAACACTAGGAGCTCCATCATTGCCACTTGCATTTTTATTGTTCATCTCCTTTCTTTTCCTTTTTCCTCTTCTTTGAAGTCTTTCAACCTTTCTTTCCTCTCTCTCAACCTCCCTTAGCCTTTTCTCTGAAATGATAACTTCCAACATAGTGTCAAGTTTCTCATACATCATGGTTGCCGACCCCATTCTCTTAAGACCATTGGTCTTTGCACTTTTATTAGGATCTAAGGAAAAGTTTTCCAATTTCCTTTTACCTTTTCCATTTCCACCTCCATCTACCAGTTGAGAAATATTTGGACGCGTAGATATAAGGGAGTCATCATGCCATAACTCTTGCCATGCACTAATCCCATGGCCTAAAATGCTTATGTCATTGTTCTCAATATTAAAGGGCTGATTTATAGTGTTTTTAATATGAGGTTGGGAAGGGATATACACCTTATCTTCATCTTCTTCCATAGGAGTAGGAGGGGGATCCATATTTGGGGTAATTATGTCATCCCCATGGCTACATTGCCTCCAAATAGTTTGTCCATTTTACTCTCAAGCTCTGGCTCAATTCCCTTTTGTCGAAATTGTTTAAACTTCGCATCTTCCTATAAAACAAAATAAATCAAATAAGAATGTAAGTCACTAGGTTGGGTTCTTTAATCATTATAGCATCAAAATTGTTAAGGTAACTTTAAAAAAAAAGAAGAAAAACTAACCTCAGTCTTCTTCAATCACCATTCATCACTAGCCGCAATAGTCCCTTTTTCATGATCCCATCCTAAATCGGTCTCTTTCCCTTTTAACTTTTTCCACAAAGCCTATCTAACCTTCAGCCCATCGTACTTGTACTTTAGTTGCTCTCCAGACCATGTCAAATTAGTTTTCTTTTGAAACTCTGGCATTATGTCTTTTCAATGTATTCTTTGAGATATTGTCCTGCCATTCTTACCCTTACTCTTGTAAACAAGCTCAATACAAAGATCACAAAAGATGAGAATATTCGCCTTTGACCAACTAGCACGACCAGTCTCTTCAACTTCTTGGTTATTTTCTTCACTCCTTTTCTACACGGCACCATCTAAATCAAATTAAATAAATAAATAAGAAAAATATACACAGGATATTTATATCAAAATAAAAAATTCATATCGGATTATCTTTGTAGTTTGTAAAAGAATATATGTAACTTTTTAGCAGAATTCTAAAATTTGCCACAAAAATTCTACATCGCAGGTGATCTGTTTAGGAGAGAACCAAATCCTCCACCATAACACCCGTGTGCTCTTCCATTACATGTGCTAAAATTAAAACACTAAGCTCTTTTAGTAGCCAACATAGTAAAACTTAATCAAGATAATCCCTTTCTAACTAAGATGACCTTCCTATAAGATATTCACTTAAGGGAAGAGTACCATCTACCTATTCAATTACTCCAGCACTTGGAGTGAGAGGAACAACTTGCAACAAATTTTACCATCAGTTAACTGCTACCCATATAGGAAAACATACAACATCTCTTCTTGTTCAAATTAAAACACATGAGAATAAGCATGTTTTACATTTTGTTTGTATAACAATAACAAGAGTTACACTCAAAACAATCAAATTGGAGAAGACAATAATGAGCATTTCACTAGAATAATGGGGATTGAAGATTGAGATTGAAGATCAAAAGATTTATCAATTCAACCTCCTACACTCTATTTGTATATCAACATATTTCATCTTTCAATATCAATCCG
>JAKOGI010003071.1:22500-30000 GCA_029747015.1 Carnegiea gigantea | reverse complement strand
TCGAAATCTATGGAGGCTCGTTGGGGTTGAATACGATTTCATTTCTTTTTTTTAGCGCTGGAAAAATTTTAGGTTCAGGTCAGACAAATTGGACATCAAAATTTGGATATGAAATTGATGTCCAACACCCGAATTTTTTCAGGTTAGACAAGGTTAAATTCGAGTCAAAATCGAGTTCGAACAATAGAAATATGAAAAATGTTGCATCCAAATTTAGAATTTGAACGAAAAATTCGTGACTATACTCGATTTTTTCCGGGTCGAACAAATTCGAGTATTCAGATCGGACACATTTTTACTGACACTGTTTTTTTTTTTTTAAGTGCCTTTTTAAAAAGACCTTTCATTGAGTTAAGGGGAAAATCTTCACAATCCAAACAAGACGAATAAACCACACTGAAGTACCATCAGTTTAGTTTAAACTATTTTAAGGACCACCATTTTCTAAAAATAATCATAGGGTACCTTGTCTTTTGAGAAACTAACAGAAAGGACCATCAAATCTTTATTTGAGCTATTTTCTAGACCCAGTCACTATTCTAGTTTGCAACACATGCCCAAAAACTTGTCATATTTGCAAATCTACCCTCAAGTCTTAAAAATTTACTTTCGAAAAGTTTAAATTTGTGTTTGTGATATTTTTCTCACTAGTATAACTTGAGGCCCTCTTTCAACTGGTATCAAAGCCACGTGCACAAAAATAATTGAGATTATTAAGATAATTAATGACTATTTAAGCTAATTAATTGTGGTTAACTATGATTAATACTTGAATCATCACCTGCTTGTCCTAATCCTAATTATTCACACATTGTTCACTCACCGGAAGGTAATATCTCATTAATACCTCAATTAAACTATATTACTGATATAGTTTTAGAATTAAAAGTTGAATTAACTAAAATTAAGATTGAACTAAAAGATCTTAAAAATCAGTTAACTGTTGTCCATCTCTCTCTTATTAACGAAGTTAGACTTAGCGAAAAAGCTACTCCTAGAATTAGTACTCCTTTTCAGCATAAATATCCTTTCCAAAACCTAAAAAATAAAATTCCATTTCCTTTGTAAGAGATAAAAATTCAAAAAGAAGTAAGAGAATAATCTGGTAAAAAAGCATCTGAAAAGAAAGAAAAAGAAGATGGAGTATAAGCAACATACTCTTGAAGAACTACAAAAAATGTTCAATAAAGAACAAAATCCAGAAGAATTAAACAAAATTATGAGCGCAATTAGTGATAAATATAATGTTTTGTCTGATAATAATGAAGAAACTAATAATGTCCAACTAGAAGAAGAAATATATCAGCAAGTGAATCTGATTAAATTAGAAGAGCTTAATACTTTACCATTAGAAGAAATTAGAAGAAAACTTGATAAGAAATATGATAAAGTGACTAATGAAAACGAAATCAATGAGATTGGAGAAGAAATTGACTTATATGAAATAGAAACTAATTTGGTTAAGAATGTCGTTTTTAAACCTAAAGAATTTGATGAACCCTCCAGAAGAAACACTCATTTTCTAAGACCTAGGTATATTCCTGCAGAACGAACAAGTAATTTTTCCTTCGGATTTATCCCAAGAAAAACCACAACCTATGAAGAAAGTGGCCTTACCCCAATTAGCCAAACTGGATATATCTTAAACATTGATAGTGCCCGTAATAGAGAAGAAATATTTGAGTACTGAAAAGGAGGAATGAATAGTATCTTAAACCTAAATACTACTTGGACTGCGGCAAACTTCTTAAATCGAGCGTAGTTTCTCTGGCACTGTAGGTGACTCGTATGATTCATTAAGTGAAGATGGTAAAAATATATTAAAAGTAATGGAAATACCAGCTGCTATGTTCAGAAATTTGTGCAAAGAAATTAAAATTGAATTTATCGGAGTTGAAATTGATTATGAAGAAAAAGCACGAGAATGGCAAAGAAAAATTAACAATATAGAACTATGGGATATGAGGTACCTAAAAAATTATATTGCAGAATTCAGTCAATATTATTACAAAATTGTACATAATGAAACAAATATTGGCATGTTCTGTGACAAGTTGCCATACCCTATAAATTCGATAATTAGTGAAAAATACATGGCATGGCTTGAACGAACAGATGTTGATACCCTTGGTTCAAGAATTTCCTATTTGTAAAAATAGGTCAATGAACAATGTTTTGATCTTCAGAAGCAAAAGAAGATTAAGAAGCAATTCTTGAGTTGCTGGAATTCACCTGACTAAGGGGGGAAAGAATCTGAGAAAAGAAGAAAAGGAAATTCTATAAGAAAAAGAGTTTTAACAAGCAGAGAGGCGAAAAATATAGAAGAAAATATTACAACAAATTAACCAAGTCCTAAAAAATGTAGATTTTTTAGAAAAATTGCTTATTGCTCGACAGAAAAAAATAACTGCAAATGTTGGACATGCAGAGAAGTAGGACATTATACTAATGAATGCAAAAATAGAAAGAATAACAAACTTATTGAAACCTTGGGAAGCCTAAATTATGTTGAACTTAGTGAAGATGAGGCATTAGACTTAACCCTCGGCAACAACAAAAGAATTGTTGAAATTATAGAGGACAATGAATATGAAGAAAGTGATTATGAAGAAACAAGTCATATGATGGAAAATAGCTCGGTTAGTCTTGGTGATTTTCAAGGAGAAGAGTTTGTAGTAGACAATGATCATGAAGAAGTCAAAGGAGATTGGGTTCTTCCCATAATTTAAAAAGATATGATCTATAAAAAATTCATTTTCCAATTAAAAAGCAAATACGTTTGTGAAGTGATGGAAGGAGATCTTGAGATAAAAGATTGCAAGTATGACGTTGGGGAAGTTGATCTCATTAATTGGGAAAATATCCGTAAGCATCATAAAGATAAAAAGTATAGGTACATCCATGTCAGAAGTGTCTAAATTCAAATTACTCCAGTACAATATTATGGTAAAGATATTGATCTTTACTATCTTTACACTTTACTCTGTGATATTAGGCATACCAAATTTAATAATCAGATAATCACAGGGATAAAAATCAATTTATGTAATGGGTCAGTAGGTTTCAAGTGTCGATCTGAATATTATGTGAGTCTAAAGGATGAATTTGCTGAAAACTTCCTATCCCTTATGATAAAAACAGTTGGGATGGATATGAAGAGAGGAGGATATCCCTTGAGAATATTTTGAAAAATTATCTATAAATTAGATAATACAATAGACCCCAAGACTAAGGTGACAATGATGGAAGCAGAAAATTTTAGAAGTCCTACCCCCATGCAAAAAATCAGAGGATCAAGTCCAATTCATAGGAGATAAAAATAGGTCGATCATGAATATCTAGCTTTGCCAATCATACCAAGACTAATAGGAAAAATATGATAAAAATTGATGAGGAAGGTAAAATCACCATCAAATTTCAATTATTAAGAAGTATGAGTACAAGATCAGATTGGGGAGAAAGATCTTCATCCGCTAAAGAAGAGTTTAAAGAAGATGATACAATTAATCAAACCAATGAAATAAGTAGAATGAGTTTTGAGACTGCAAGACCCAGTCTAAATCGGTTGACTAGCCTAGATATAAAAGTAATTGGATACAAAACTAGAACTGTCAGTGAACCCATCTATGAGGATGAATTAGTCAAAAATATGACTATGAAAATATCCTATGAAGCTACCAACACAAACCCTAATAGTATCTATATATCAATAAAGATATGTTTAGATGGATATAATAAATATGAACTATGTGCTTACATAGATAGTGGTTGTTCTGTATGTTTTGGAAAGAGATCGTTATTTTCAGAATTTATGTGGAAAAGAGCTAAAAATTCTTTACAAGTAAGGATAGTTGATAATAGTGTTATGAGCTACAATGAAGTCATAGAAGGATTATCCATAGAATTAGGAGGAGTTCAATGTATTATACCAGTTCTATAGACTGCTGATCAACCCTCTCATGATATGATTATTGAAAATAATTTTCAAAGATTATACTCTCCTTGGACTCAAATCATACACCAAATAATATTTACAATTGATGGTCACTCAGTTCCTATTGAAAAATTAAGTAAGGCTTACACTCATCAAAAAATAAAATTTACACGCAGTCAGCATGGTGAAAAGGTAATGTCTGCACAACGAGAAGTAGCACTGAGAATCTCATTACTTGAGTTATCTGTTAAAGAACAGATTGCTGAACAATAAGAAAAATTATGCAAAGAACTCTACTCGAACAATCCTTTAAAATTTTGGAATAAAGACAAAATATTTACTAAAATCACTCTATTAAATCCCAACACCATCATTTGGATTAAACAAATGGCGTATACACACCAGGACATCCAAGAATTTGATAAATAAATTAAAGAACTTCTTGATAAAGGACTAATCTGAAATAGCAAGAGTTCTCACACCAGTACTGCTTTCATGGTAAGAAATAATGCTGAAGAAAAAAGAGGAAAAACTAGAATGGTAATCAATTATAAAAAGTTTAATGATAATATTATCTTTGATGGTTATTATATTCCTAATAAAACAATCCTTTTCAACAGAATTCAAGGAGCCTCTTGGTTCTCGAAAATGGATTGCAAAAGTGGTTATTGGCAGATAAAATAGATGAGAAAAGTATTCCTTTAAATGCATTTAGTACCCTACAAGGACATTATGAATGGATAGTAATGCCATTTGATCTTAAAAATACACCACAAATATTCCAGAGAAGAATGGATAACATCTTTAAGGACCTTAATAATTGTTATCTAGTTTACATTGATGATATTCTTATCTTTTCTAAAACTATAGAGCAATATAAAGATGATGTTCTAGCTATCAACCAAAGATGCATTAATCATGGTATTATACTTAGAAAAAACAAGTGCATTTATGCTGAATAAGAAATTGAGTTTTTAGGTCTCGAGATAAAAGTTGAACAAATCATCGTACAAAAGCATATCCTAGAAAAAATAGAAACGTTTCCTGAAAAAATTGAAGATAGGAAGCGGCTAGAAAGATTTCTCGGATGCCTTACCTATGCTTCATATTTCATTAAAGATTTAGCCAAATTAAGAAAGCCATTGCAGTAAAAACTCAAAAAAGAGGTACGTTGGACATGGACTACTAACGATACAAAGATTGTTTAAAATTTCAAAAAGATGTGTAAAAATCTTCCTGTCCTTAATTTACCTAACAAAGAAGATGATTTAGTTCTTGAAAGAGATGCCAGCAATGAACACTAGAGTGCGGTACTCAAAATCAAAGAAGAAGAAAAACTCTGCAAATATTGCAGTGGAAGTTTTAATAAAACAGAATGCAATTATCCCACGATGAAAAAAGAAATCCTTGCAGTCATACGGAAATTGAAAAATTCTTAATCTTTTTAGCCCCTAAACCTTTTCTCATTCGAACTAATTGTAAAGAAATACTTAATTTTGTAAAAAAAAATTTATCAAATATGTAAGCTCAAGGGAGAATCCTGTATTAGCAATTATGGTTTAACCAGTTTTCCTTCTCTATTGAACATATACAGGGATCAAAGAACTCTCTGGCAGACAGTCTAACTCGAGAATTTGCTAATGGTGATTATCAAAGCCGACCTCCTGTCAGAAAAGGAGGAAATTCTTAATGAAATATCAGTCATACTAGAATAGGTTGTGCCTTCTAGTAAAGTCCTTATTGATAACTTGGAATTCCATACAAAAAGTGGATCGCACTTTGATCCACTTTCTACTGCCTACCTAATAGTCCAAAGATTTTCCCTTCTAGAATTACAAATTAGTTACCTTCAGTGTCCTTATAATATCCAAGAAAAATAAGTTCTTATGTTTGAGAAAAATGGTTCAATAAGTGATATACAGCCTGCATCGATTTTTATCGTCATTATTCCTATGATATTTAGGAGTCTTGGAGTACAACTATCTACTTTTCTGATAGATCTGGAGTTGGTGGCATTTGCTTCTCAACAAATTCATTATCTCCTAATGATCCTGTCTTTAAAGCCTGAAAATACGGGATAGTACTTTACTTCTCAGAAATCCCAGATCCAAAATTTCCATTTTTCTCAACCTCATCTAAGTTCCAGTAATATATGTTCAAAAGGTTTCATTGGATTCTTAAATCTCCTGAGGGACCAACAAAAATTCTAGTTCGCAGATACCTAACTTTAGAGGTTTATAGCACTCTAATTGATTATGAAGATGGAAAGGCCAAACCAACTCATTATCTTGTCCAAATAGTTGATTGCGACAATTCCAATGATCAACGATAAAATTGGATTCATGGGGCATCTAGTTACTGATCCTGCATTATGGAGGGCTATTGGATTTTTTCAACATTTATCATCAATTTTGGGCATTAATCGAATGTGGAAAAGCGTTAATTCATTATGGAAAAATTACTTTCGCCTACGATAATGAATTTAAAGACTATATGAAGGTGAAAGGAGCAGTATCAGAAGATATCTTTGAGTATCTCTTTGATATAAGAGTTGAAAAATTCTTATCAGAAAAAGGGAAGAAATATCTCCTTGAATTATTTGAAGAATGGGATCTACAGCATCTTAAGCAAATTGATGATTATCCAAATAATGATGGTCTGGAAGATATAATTAGAGATGAAGGAATGTAGAATCTCAATAATGATGACTAGTCTTATCATCACTAAAAGTTCTGAAAAATGGATGCCCCATTATTGTACTATCTCGACAAGTGTCTGGTCTGTAAAATAAAGTGTGTACTGTAACCGTCAGAGTACTGTAGTCATGTGAAAAATCTCTATGTACTGTAATCTTTAGGGCATCCTATATACCCCCATCCCCAGAGAGGTCGAGTGCTGAGAAGGGACACGATCATTTGAGCATTATTGAGCAAAAAAGAAGTTGGGATTCTCCATTTCTCTATGAGCAAGCATCTCCAATGAACTTAACTTAAGTTTCTCTTCAAAACATTCCATTGTAATATAACTACTTTCAAACTTTTAATAAAAGAAGTTTTCCAGTAGGGAATGTTATCAAATTGAACCTTATGTCTTAGATATTATAATTTCTTGATTAAAGTTCTACTATCTTTGAAAAAGATTAAAAACTTGATTAGTGACTATGGTCTGAGGTAGAAAACGAAACAAATCTGTGGTGTGCCTGATCTAAGAAAGGTGGGGTTGAGATTAGCAATCTCTGTAAACCGAAAGTTAGAGAAATGCCGGTATCCAGCGTCAACTAAGTTCAGGTAACGGTCAAAACTCTCTAATTAAGTTTTAATTATTTTTGCTAAGTATGGTGGGCCTATAATCATAGAAATTATAATATATAAGATATAACTAGTAGATTGTAATAACTAGTACTAGTAAAGTCATTATAAATAGTTAAAACAATTATATTTTACGAAAAATTCCTAAAAATAGCTTATTTACACGTTTTTCCTATTTCAGGGACTATTCTGCAATTTTTAAAAGTTCAAGGACTGAATAATTAGAAAAAAGGACCAAAAAATTAGTTTCCTGAAAAT